>APFE031443538.1:15906-32113 GCA_000404065.3 Pinus taeda
TTGGTTTGTTTTTTAGCTCTTACCTCCCTTTGAAGCTCAGCTATGGTAAACTCTCTGGCTGGTTGTGGAGTAAGACTAGTCTTACTTTGGAATCCAGCCATGAAGATAAAAGAATTCCAGTCTCTGCCTATCTTTTGGAGGCCATCTAAAACCAGCAACTTAATCAGACCATGATGAAATAACGAGGTTTCACAGTCCTCTTTCCTCAGCTGCACCTTATCACACATCTTACTTAAACTGCGAAATAAATAAAACGGAATGTCTATGGAGACTTTCCCGGTAAAATGCAAGAGCAGTTTAAAATGGTAAGGATAAACCTTATTGTACCTCCCTTCACAGGTCAAATACTTCTGTATGCAGGTGAGAAGAAGAGCATAATGTTCCTTGACATAATACCTGGGCACTGCTTTTGTGAAGTCTTCATTTACATATGCCTCTTTTAAGAACTCCTTACAAGGATTCCTATCAAATTTAAAATTTTTGAACCATTCTTCTCGTCCTCTTGGGATCTCGGTTACAACAACTATTGCTTCTGGAGAAACCGCTATCTCTAACATGGCTACCTTTGAATTCAAACCAGTGAAATTTAGAGCAAATTCCTTAGTTACCTGTGCATGCCCTCCTTGTAGCTTTTTACAAAATCTCCAGCACCCGGCATCTTTGAACGCTTTCTTCACGCCTTCATTTCTCAACGTTATGTCCAGGCCTTCAGGTTCATTCCTCTGACATTTTCCGGATCTGTGCTCCTTTCTCTCCATTTTCACTTTGAGATCTTCACAGCCAAATTCTAACAGCTCCGGTCGAGATGGTGATACAGCTCCTCTTTTTTATTCAGCCTCGCTTGTAATCAGGCTCACTTGAACAGCCTCGTTTGAAATTCAAATTGAAACATGACTGGTCACTCATGCAACACTCACGACCATTATTAAGGACTATGCACGGTAAAATCTCTTGGGAATGATATTTCCGTGCATATCAAAAATCTATTGGTGGAGTAGCGGCAAATGAACGTTCAGACATGATTCAAGAGGTACTCAAACTGACATGAGTGGACACAAATGCTGACTCACCTACGGACTTGACATATCGGGAAAGATTCGCTACGAAATGCACGAATCCATGATTTCGCAGCGCTGTTAGTTATATTTTTTAATGATGCACTGCGAAACTGCTTGATCATGACATGCTACGAAAACGCTAGACCATGATTGCACTGCGAAATGGGCAAATGACATTGCACTGCGAAATCACCAAAAGACACGGTGACTCGGATAAGACAAGACATGTCTTATGGAATAATGATAAGCGGAGGAAAACCAAAAGGAGTGGAGTATGATCTAAGTTAAAAACCTTTAAAACTCCCAATCCTAATTGAGACAAATAAAAATGAAACCAACTTTAACATAGACCTTTGTCATCAAACTAGGGCATGTAATTATATGTAACAAACTTTTAGTTCTAAGTGATAACACATTCAAGGATCACTACAGTAAGGACAACACATCAACAGCCAAGGGTAAGTATCCTACAACAATGTATGTATGATTAGTGTTTACATTTGAAATATGAGCATCATATCTAACATATGTTTTTGTAGGGCAACATAAGTACATACAAGGTCTCGGTTATATCTCTATGTCTCTATTTGTCACACTTATTTTTGATACCACATTTTAGATGTCCTATTCTTGATACTACACATTTGATGCTACATGTTGCTGATGCTACACCAAGTCTGCTAAATCTATATGATTTTGTAAGTTCTTGTTACTTGTCTTGTCATAGTTGATAGAATGGTATTTGTTGTTGTACATAGAACTTGGTCCATCACAAGTGTAGGGTTTGTCATCAATTTTTATTGTATATACCTTTAGGTCAGTTTTGGATATAGTCTTGCATAGAGTCCAGGCCTATATCAAGAGTGGTAGTCTTTCTATACTACTGCAACAAGTAAACAACAAAAGTGACAAGAACACTTAAGGTACTCATTGTAATTTTAATTTGTATTTATTCAATATTATGCACTTACATGTGTTTTGCAGATAGAGGTAAGTTGAAGGATATTTTGTTTTTTTTTTGGGATTGATTTCGCCGGGCAAATTTCACATGCAGGTAGAAAAAGATTCAAGTACAACTTCAAGAAAGAATTCAAAAGCAGAAATATCAAATCAAAGGAAACATTGCAACAAGAAGTCCTCTTAAGACATGATAGCCATCTATATACTGTGAAGAAGTGTCAAGGCCAAGAGTCATCCTTGTAAAGTTTTAAAAGAGTCATTTGTAAAAGTGTCATCATGGGAAGAGTCATTATTGTAAAAGAGTCAATCTACCTAGAGTCAAAAAGGAATTATTGGGAGGTACAAGAGTCTCTGTTGGGATGATGTCATGGTTGGGTTGCAGGTCATAGTGCGATTGGTTGTTCGGTTAAAATCATTGTAAATAATATTGTATCGTGGATTGTTGTCCTTGGTATGGGAATCCAAACTCTTGTCTCATTTCAATCATTATAGGGTGGTAGGGAGGTGCTAGGCTGGTGCATAAAGTCGCTTATAAGTTAGAGCCTGCGAACACTTCAGGGTGGTAGGTTGGTCTATGATGTTGGGGCATCCATTCAGTTGACTATTGAAGAAACCATGGCATTGGGGTGTCCTTCCAGTGGGAGCTAGAGAAGAATGATTTTCTAGAATTCTAGGAAGTTTTTGCTTTCATTTCAGTTGGGGCTAAAGATTAAAGAATTTATTAGAAAAGCATTCAGTGGGTTTTGACCAGGAGGGGGATTTCCACCTAAAATTATTGTTTCTACTGTGTTCTTTTATTTACTATTATTACTGCATAAACATTAATAATAATTGAAGATTAACTAATGCTCCGAAAATATTTAAAAGTGCCAATTGCTAAGGAATACTAATTCACCCCCCCTCGTAGTATTTCAAACATGAAGAAGTTATACTATTGGCTGAATCTAAAGAAAGATGTGGCAGAGTTTGTGGCTAGATGTTTGGATTGTCAACATGTAAAAGCAGAGTGTAAGTATCCATGTGGATTACTACAACTGATTTCGATTCTAGAGTGGAAATGGGAGGTAATTTGCATGGATTTCATTACAAGTTTGTTGATGACCTCTAGACAACATGATTATATTATGATTGTGGTTGATAGGTTGACTAAGGTAGCACACTTCATTCCAATGAAGTCTATTCATTCAACTGATGATGTAGCACAGGCCTTCATGAGGGAGGTAGTGAGGTTGCAAGGTGTTTCAAAGAAGATTGAGTTGGAGAGGTATGCCAAGTTCACCTCAATATTTTGGAAGGAATTATTTGTAGTTTTTGGTACATAGTTGGCCTTCAGAACAACATGTCATCCACAAAAAGATGGAAAGACAAAGAGGCTCAACAAAAATTTGGAGCACAGGTTGAGAATGTATGCGTTGCATCAGCAACATAAGTGGGAAGAGTACCTTCTACTAGTTGAGTTTTCTTACAACAATGGTTATCGGGAGTCATTGAGGATGAGTGCATTTGAGGCACTCTATGGGTGGAGTAGTAATACTCCTATCTGTTGGAGTGATCTACTGAATTGCGTATTTATAGGGCCGAACATGTTGGCAAAGATGGAATAAGAAATGTAGGTTATCAAGAAGAATCTAAAGACAACACATGACATAAAAAATATTTATGCAGATCAACATAAGTTATTTAAGGAGTTTCATGTTGGAGAACAGGTGTACTTACGCATCAAGCCCAAGAATATTTCCTTGAGGATTAGGTCAGATGCCAATTTGGCACCTCGGTATTTTTGTCCTTTCATGATTCTTAAGAGGATTGGAGTAGTGGCCTACATAATTTCACTACCTTTAACAATGAAAGTCCATGATGTTTTGCATGTGTCATTACTTAAGAAGTATGTTAAAAATGATGATCATATGATGGTCCAGGTGGATATTGGTGGCCATATACCAAGTCCACTTGGACCCCCACCATTATTTCTCTCAGCATTTTCAGTTTCCTTAATTGTAGCACAACTTACTATTTTTAGCAGTTTTTCAGGTCCTGAACTTTCGGAGCCATTTTGAGGCCCTAAACGAAGTTTTTTGGGAAATATTGGGTCAACATGAGTCCATGGACCAATGTTTCTCTTCCCAAAGTGGTAGTGCTCGGATAGATCTTTCTAACGAGCTATTGTACGTGTCAAATGGAGATCGTATGCCAAAGTTACGACCCCGGGAAGTTGATGTACCAATTTACCCAAACGGGGTGCACAGTTTGGCGTTTCATCTTCTAGGGTTAGGTTTTGGAATGTTAAGGGTTTTCCATTATTTCTCAAAAATAAATAGGCCTTTGAGCCTCATTATAACACAGTTCAGAGGCATGTAGCCACCACATTTCTTCTCAGAGATAAGCTACCATCGCCCTAGCTGGTTTATTTCCATCACTGTTTGTAAGCATATTTCAGTATTTTACATTAATGAAATAAAGTATTATTTCCACTGCATATCTGTGTTTATAGTTATCTCTGTAATTTGTTGCGTTCTTGTTTAAGTCCGGATAAGTGGTATCAGAGCGGTCTACTTTTTCTCTATTTTTCTTTGCATGTCCCCAACGAGGTCGGGATATAAGGAGTTAGGGCTTGAACTGGTCGAACCTTTGCAATATCAGCCTCACAAATCTTGACGGCCTCCCACGGTGGTGTTGAAGCCCCAAAAATCGGGTCGACAACAAGGGGGATACCCACCCAGTCCGGACCTTGGTTGGCAGCTCCTTATCCGTTTGGTATAGCGGGTCCGACTGGGGATAACGGGACTAGTTTCCTGATCTAGGGTGTGTGTGTGTGTGTAGAGTTGAATAATGCCGATCTAAGAGTACTTTAAAGCTAATCTAATTCATATTCTTTAAACTAACTCTATGTTATTGTAATCTAATGAGAAACAACACATCAAATCTATGCTAACCCGGGATGTATATCTTCTATTATGCGATCTAAAGAGATTTCAAACAATAACTGGTAATAAAGATCATTCAGCTATCATAAGAATAGAAATAATTTAAGATAAACCACTTTGCATAAGAAGTTAGGCAAAACAGTTGTGAACAGCCATATCGCATAATAAGCTATTCATATGTCAGACATAAACAATATGACTCCACCGTACAGAAGTGCCAAATGGTAACCCACACATTCATGTAATGACATATAAACAACTGAAAAACTATAAATCATTTCAAGAATATAAGCAGAAATGGTCAAGAGATAAAAGTACCATTTATGACTGGTTCCACTCATAAGCTTCAAGCAACAATGACTTATCTCTCCTTGCTCTAACATCTACTAAGAGTACAGAAGTGCAACATTAGTAGCAGATATCAAATGCAAACATTAATAAACCTTGATCCATCCATTCATCAAAACCACCTCCGAGGGCACAAAAGTGCATGTTCTGAGGACGAGTTTTTGACAAATCTCCGGACCCTTCTCTAAATGCATGAGAAGGGTTTAAATACTGCTAGCTAATTAACTTGATTACATAAATTTAGGATCCGCTTTTCAAATGACCGTCCTTCTGATAAAGCAAACTATTTCTAAAAATTAAATCTGACTCTGAACTATTTCTGTATTTGCTCCTTAGTGCTGTAAGCATGCAACATTCGACTGGGAAGAGTCGGTCGGTTGCCTTCCCCTTTCGTGTGTGCTATAAAAATAGAAGTAACAAGAGCTGGCACCACTTTTTTGTAAACTATAAGATTTTTTAGAGAATATTCCTCTGACTGGGTGTATTCACTGCGTGTATACTTGGTAATAACTCAAATTTCCCTCAAACTGATTTTTCTTTTGCTATTTCGGTTTCTGTCCCTGCGAACGACTGGACGAGTCAAAGACTTTACATTCTGAACAATTCTCTGGATTGAAAACTGCCTCCGTTCTTCATTCCGGGCTTTTATGGTGTGTAAGCTTCAGGGTTTTTTGTAATCATGCTGATTTTGTATGCCTTTGATCCTGAGCTTTAGATGACCTATCGACATCCGCATCTGTTGAGTGATACTCTGGAATCTGTGGTCCTATCGTATGCGGCATCCGTTTCTGAAGGGATTTCTTCTCTATTCTCCGAGCATTGGCGCTTTCCCCTTTTCCTTAGATGTTTCCTGCACATTGCTTCATGTTATTTCTTGTTTTATAGTTTACGGAAAGGAAAAGAGTAATGGTATGAAAGCTTTAAATCTTATGTATGCATAATTATGACATTCATAGCGAATTGACCCTTCGAAAAACAAAAAGATGTCATTACTGGATACTTTGGCGTACAATCATTAATTTATTTTTAAGGCACACACTTAATTTTGATTAATGGGCAGCTTTCCTTGAATACTGCGTCGAGGAAAATTCGCGTTCATCGCAGATCGCGTTATAGCATCGCGACATCGCAATATCGGATCATCGCAGTATCACAGATCGCAGAAATTAGTCATTGTGTGCTACTGTATGCGATGTTGCAATATGCGACATCGCACATCGGTCGTCGGAGATTTCTTAAGTTTTTTATTTAAGAGCGCTTCATAGTGAATGCGATGCGATGAATTTCGCATCGCTTTTTCATAGTCTATTATGCTCATAGAAAAATGTTTCATTCTTTCATCACGATAAAGTTTTAAGGAATCAAAAAACAAAAATGTTCCTAAAACTGTTTGTTTGAATTTTTATTAAGGGTCCCCATTTGCTTGGTGTTATTGCTAATATCAAACAAAGAGGGGGATTGTTGGTGGCCACAACAGGTGGATGAGAAGAAAGATGAGGGGATAGGAGATCCTATCAAAATATTGCTCGAAGAAGCCCTCGAGCAACAATGGAACGTGATGATGGACAACTTTTCCCAGATCCTTCAGCGGCTACCTAGAAGCGACGCATTGGCTTCCAGCAGCTACTCTGGAAATGCCACACCCTTTAAGGTACAAGTTAATTTTGAAATTCCCATATTCGAGGGTCAGATAGATGCAGATGTCGTAGATAAATGGTTAAATCTACTAGAGGGTTATTTTTCTGTTCATGAATTTTCGAGTCGGGAATAGATTGTTTTCGCTCTTCTCAAAGCAGCCCCCCACATCAAGGACTGGTGGGAAACCTACTGCGAGAAGAAGGATGAAAATACCGGCTCACTATTTTCAGCCGCAACCACCTGGAATTCATTCCGGGATGCCATTAAGGAGCAGTACTACCCTGTCGGAAGCTATGAGGATGAATACATAAAGTGGACCACGCTACGGCAGGGAAGGGACCAAGACGTGCCTGAGTTAACCAATCTTTTCCATACCCTTCGCACAAAGTTGGGTATCAAGGATTCAGAGTAGCATTTGATACTCAAATACCATGGCTGCATGCATAAGTACATCTAGGAAGAAATAGAATTCCTGAACATCTCCTTGCTTGACACAACATACCAATATTCCATCAAGGTCGAGCAGAAGTTTAAACAAAAGAAGCGAGACTTTGGATTTGCGAATCCGAAGCAAGGGAAAGGTGCCCCTAAACCACAGAACAAAGGACAAAGCTGACATGTGGTAGCCGAAGACAACCCACCAAATCTGCAAGCAAAGAACATCACCGCGAAGCCAAAAAAGGACACAGGAAAATGGTGTGAGTTCCATAAGAGCTCCATTCACAACACAAGTGAGTGTCGAGTCAAGTAGTCATTGTTGGCTGAGCTAAAGATTTTAGAATCAGATGCATGTTCCGACTCTGATTCAGAACCTGACAAGGGGAATGATAAAGGGAAGCAGATCATTGATGCGGATCCAAATTCCACAGTTGCTACTACCAAGATCCAAAAAAATGAACCCAAAGATCCAGAGGAGGAGGAGCGTCTCTTCCACTTCCAGATGTGGGTAAAGGGCTCCCCGCTACAATTCATTGTCAATAGCGGGAGCCAAAAGAAACTCATTTCGGCAGAGGTCGTGAAGCAGTTGGGCTTACCAGCCATAGCACATCCACAACTGTACACCATCGGGTGGCTTCACCAAGGACGAGATCTTTGCGTGAGCCAGCAGTGTCGCTTTCCATACAACATCAAGCCCTTCATAGATGAGGTATTGTGTGACATTTCTCCCCTTGAAGTTTTTGATGTATTATTAGGACAACCATACTTGTGGAAGCAACATGCTATGTATGAATAAAGGCCCCATGCTGTTATTATTACATTGGGAAATAAGTTGTATAGGATACCAAAGGTAGCACCGCCTACTGCCATCTCTTTGATTACTGCAAAATAATGTAGTAAGCTCATTTCCAAAACAAGGAAATTTTTTTTCTTGATGATACACCCTCAAGGAAAGAAGAAGACGGTGGCCACGACCTCCAGACAAGGCCCCTCCGAATGACAACTACAGATGGACAAGGTCGTGGAGGAGTATGAGGACATCTTTAACTCCCCCGTAGGGGTTCCTCTGCACTTTCAAGACAAGCACTACATCGATCTGACCCCAGGTGCACTGCTACCTAATGGACCAATTTATTGGTGCTCCATTCTGGAGAACGATGAAATCAAGAGGCTGATTCAGGAGTTGTTGCAAAAAGGTCACATCCGTCTGAGTTCATCGCCTTGTGGGAGCCTGATTGTGTTGGTACAGAAGAAGGATGGGACTTGGAGACTCTGTATTGACTATCGGGCACTGAACAAGATCACTATCCGTAATATGTACCTGATCCCATAGATTGATGACCTTCTGGACCAACTAAAGGGGACAAAATATTTCAACAAGATCGATCTGAAGTTAGGATATCACCAGGTACCAATCAAACCCTCTAATGTGTGGAAGGCTACCTTCAAAGCCAAGGAGGGCCTTTTCGAATGGTTGGTTATGCCTTTTGGATTGATAAATGCTCTTGCAAACTTCATGAGGCTAATGGATGACATCTTGCGGCCATTCACAAACTCATTTGTAGTGGTAGCTAGAGTTCGGAAGAGCACCTCCACCACATCCAACAGGTTCTCCAAACATTGTGGAAACACAAGCTATGTGCCAATTTGGAGAAATGCACTCTTGGCATGACCCAGGTTCAGTATCTGGGATACATTATTGATGAACAGGGGGTGCATGTGGATCCAGCCAAGATTCAAGTCATTCATGATTGGCCATCTCCAACCACTTTGACAAAGCTCCACAACTTTCTAGGTCTTGCCAACTTCTACTGCAGGTTCGTGTTGGGGTTTTCTCTTACCACTTGGCCTTTGAGTCAAGTCACCAAGGGAGGAGCGAAAGAAAAATTATTTTGGTTTGAATATCAATAGAAGGCATTCATAGAGTTGAAAGATCACCTCTGCACAGCACCAATGCTCGCGTTACCAGATTTAGAACAACCATTTGAGGTCGAGACAGATGCCTCTGACTATGCTATTGGGGCAATCCTTACTCAACACGAGCATCCAGTGGCATATCACAGTTGTTAAGTTATGGTATGTTCTATGCTTATAACAGTTTACTTATTTTTCTTATTATATTCCACAGACTAGCAATCACATGCACATAAAGTAAAGTGCAGATAGAACATTAAACGATCGACAGAAAACAAGCCAAGACAAGAGACACAAGATGTGGCAGCTAGCTAGGGACAAACCCACAATGTGTGGGGAAACCCTTTGATCAAATCTTCTTTTATCTTCAATAATTCAGTAGAGAGAAATAGTACAATAAATCTGATTTATATTAGCAGTAGCAAACCCTAGATCAGCAGCATCAGCGTGAGTGGCTTCATCATCAAACTAGGGAAGATGATATCTCACAAACCGACCGTCGTATCGGCATGATTCCACCACTACAAGTTGTGGCTTCCAAAGGAGGTTCATATGAACCCGCAGTGCAGTTTGGATGAGGAGATCTTCTAGTTGACGCAGGTCAAACTTTACTTTTGTAGTTGCAGCTTCAGTTTCAACAACTTCCTTCAAATTAGGGCAGTCGATATCTTGCAAACCGTCCATCGGATTGACTTGATTCCACCACCAAAAGTTGTAGCTTTCAGAGTAGGTTCATATGAACCTATAGTGTAGTTTAGATGAGGAGATCTTCTAGTCCACATAGGTCAATATTTACTTCTGTAGTTGCAGCTTCAGTTTCGGAAGCTTCCGACTTCACATGTGTGAGAGAGAGACCCTTTTCTGTGAAGTAGAGAAGGGACTCTTTTCTGCGTAGTAGAGAGAGAGAGATGTGATGAGATGAGTGAGTCCAAATGAGGAAAAGTCCTCCTATATTTATACACAACGTTGGTGTTTGAATAGATGCGACTGTTGGGCTTCTGAGCTACATGAGTTGTAGGTCAGCTTGATAATAATTCCGTAATCAAAATAAATTCATATCTCCATGAATACTTATTGGAATTGAATGATATTTATATCAATCTTACACCTCTTGACGAGAGGAATCTAATAAAAATATTATCAACCATGAATAAGATGACCCACATGAAATTTTGCCCTGGTTTCCAATTTTAACACTCCCTCTCAATTAGGGAGAACTTCATCTAAAATCTGTCTATCAGTTGTTACTATTCATCCATCAAATGCACTGCCCTGCTCTGCTCTATTCTGCCTGTTCTTCTTTCTGTTGTTCTACCTGTACTGATTTGTATTGTTTTGCTTTGTTCTTCTCTTCTCTTGCATTGTTCTGTTCTACTATGCTTTTGTCTGAATTATGAAGAAGAAGAAATAATTGAGGATGTATCATACTGACTCAAAGTCAGTCTCAGAGTATGTACCCCTAGTCCCAGACCAGTCTCAACCAAACCAAACTCAGCATCATAGTGAGTACAACTCCACTGGTCCCAGACCACTCTCAACTGACCTAAAGTCAGCTTCATAGTAGGTACCACTCCTACCACTGGTCCTAGACTAGTATCGCAGTCTCAAAGAGTGTACCACTGGTCTCAGACTAGTCTCAACCGACCCGAAGTCAGTGTCATAGTATGTACCACTCTCACTGGTCCCAGAACAGTATTGCACTAACACGAAGTTAGTCTCAGAGTATGTACCACTGGTCCCAGACCAGTCTTAACCGACCCGAAGTCAGCATCATAGTATGGTACAACTCCTACCACTGGTCCTAGACAAGTATTATTGATCCCAGATCAATGGAGGTCATCCTAGCATAGGGAGTACAGTAGATACAATGATGCGTCCATCGGTACTACTATGGTCCCTAACTTCATTTTCCTTCTCATTGATCAGATTAGAGGTACTTCCCATGAGTCCTAGACTGCATGGGTAGGATTCCTCGACAGGAGAATTAATCAATCCTGTCCTCACAGGAGAACACATCAATCCTGCTACAATTGCCATGGAGAACACATCAGTCTAGGCTACCATGGAGAACACATCAATCCAGGCCTCACAGGAGAACACATTAGTCCTACTACAATCGCCATGGAGAACACATCAATCCAGGCCTCACAGGAGAACACATCAATCCTGCTACAATCGCCATGGAGAACACATCAATCCAAGCTGCCATGGAGAAGACATCAATCCAGGCCTCATAGGAGAACACATCAATCCTACTACAGTTTCCATGGAGAACACATCAATCCAGGCTTCACAGGAAAACACATCAATCCTACTATAGTCGCAATGGAGAACACATCAATCTAGGCCTCATAGGAGAACACATCAATCCTGCTACAGTCGCCATGGAGAAAACATCAATCCAAGCCTCACAGAAGAACACATCATCGTGCTACACAGGAGATCAAATCATCCTATTCCACAAGAGAGCGAATCATCTTGTCCCACAAGAGAGTGAATCGTCTTATTCCAGTGCACACCACCAGTGGAGGGTGAGTCACCCTGTGGTCGTATGTTGCTCCAGTAAGAACCGCAAGTCCTTAGAGCTCCTAGAGCTCAATGTATGCAACATGCAGGACCCTTGTACAAGGGGTTCTTGATGACTCCAAGTCATTTGGGAAAATCATAGATTAGATTTTCCTCGGGACTTTGACAAGGTGTATCGACCTATACATCATCTTAATGTGATGGAGCCTCCTTACTCATCGACTTACCATATCCCAGATGATGTCTAACTGTTGGAGCAATCGACAAATATGGGATTCCTCAGTAATCGAATCCCACCTCTGGTTGTTACAGAGAATCATAGTGGTATGTGTTCAAACAACTCATTGAAGAGGTTTCCCAACTAGGCAGCTTCATACGAGATCATACTCATAGATATGTATCCGGTCTCGGCGATGCTTATGGCAACTGACTTCTGCTTCCTGCTCATCCATTATATCGAAGCAGAATCCAAAGAGAAACAAAACTAAAAGTGCTCTATGATCCTCCACACTACTTGCCTAATCAGCATTCGAATAATCATGCAGTTTCATATTTCCGGCAGTGTATCTCAATCCATGAGATATTGCGTCCTAAAGACATCTCAGAAGATTCTTAGCACCAATCTAGTGAAGCTCAACCAAATATGAGCTCACAATGCTAACTGCAAAACATATGTTCGTATGGAGGTTCACCAAGAACATCAACGGGAATGAGTTTTTTTTTAAACTCAGAGGCATTTCCCAAATTTGGTCCGACATCACTACCATATAACTTCTAGAAGTTAAGATCCTTGAGGTAGTCACAAGCTTGCAGTCCATCATACCAAATATTTTCAGAATCTTCACCACATATTTTACTTGAGATAGGAAAATTTCCCTTGGCTTTTGCCACACTTCAAGTTCTTGGTTCTTCATTTCAAATTCAGAAGCCAACTCCCTCTTACATTTGTGAATGAGAGGTATGCACCTGTTAGAAAGAGGTCATCCATGTATAGCACTAGTCTGAGAGGTTTGTCATCTTCAACCTTAAAGTAAAGGTTAGGATTGGCTTCACTCCTAATGAATCCCAGCTTCATCAAGTAGCTATTGATCCTCTCATACCATGCTCGGGGTGCTTGCTTCAGCCCATAGAGAGCCTTCTTCAATCTACATACATGAGATTTTCAATCATAAATCTCAAATCCTTCAGGTTACTCCACATAGACCTCTTCTTTGATCGAATCGTGCAAAAATGCGATCTATCCATCTGAAGTAGCTTCCATCCTTGTGAAGCCACAAGGGCTATGATCAAGCAGATGGTCGTATATCTAGCAATAGGTGCAAATATCATAGTCTATACCTTCCTTTTGGGAGAAACCACGAGCAACAAAACGAGCCTTATACTTTTCTGTACTTCCATCTGCTGCATGCTTTATCTTGTAAAGCCATTTGGAAGTAACAACTGTCTTGTACTAGGGTCTTGGAACTACTTCCCAGACATCATTCTTCATAATAGACTCATATTCTTCAGTCATAGCATCCTTCCATACTTGATGCTTTACGGCATCTGAGAATGATGAAGGCTCATTTTGTATGATCGTGCTCATGATGGTCAGGTATCCCTGATACCTGTTAGGTTTCTTACTTTCACGAAAGGTTCCTTGGGGTGCAGCATGTCCTTTAGCATAATCAAGTGTCCTCCTAAGCCATGAATACCTATTCCTAGAAGAGGAAGGCTCATGTGGATGAGGATCAACGGATCCATGGGTTCTTCTAGATCAGGCATTGATTCATCATCTTTTCTTTTGGTTCCCTGGTGTCGACTTCTTGAGAGCTCCTCAAAGTCGGAAGATTGTCCACCTTGCTGAGAGCCATATCTTCATCAAAATTGACATCATGACTAATCACGACTTCCCTTTGACTGGCGGTGAACATTTCTTCAGGAGTCTTGGAACCCAATGCTTGATGAGGGCATCAATTTTGTACATATATGGCAGTGTTTGTAGTTTCAGCCCATAGAAACTTCGGAAGTCTTTGATCATGTAGCATGGCCCAGATAGCTTCCACAATTGTATGGTTCTTCCTTCTCGCCACACCATTCTGCTTAGGAGTATTTGGTGTAGTATTCTCCCTCTTAATGCTAGCCTTAGATATGCTTGAGTGAACCAACTGTAATATATCAGAGGTCTTGCTTTGGCTTGAGGGGAATGGTCCCCTTTTGAGCTTTCCTTCGGCAAATCCTAGACATACAACTTCTTTCTATACTCGGAATTCGGGCATCCCTGTCACCATTTTTCTTACACCGAGTATAGATTTATAATGAAGGGGGGCAAACCTCCGATGCCAAAGTTTGGACTAAAGAGATGTGTCATAAGACATGACACCTAGCGGACTTCCATCGACCTGATATAATGAATCAACACTAAACCCAAGAGTAAAGGCATTTTTAACATTATTTTTCCATATACGTACCTTGCCATCACTGAAGGTTACCTTGTAGCCTTTGTCTTCCATTGCCGAGATGGACACTAGGTTCTTTTTGAGGTCAGGTGTATTTAATACATCCTGGAATTTCTAGCCTTCTTGAATTGTTGTCCTCTTCCTCGATTCCCAGCTCTCCTCTTATATTTGCTATTTTATTTGTCATTCCTTTGATTGCCATCAAAGGGATTTTGACCATCGTCCGGTGTGAGTCCTTTCTATCAGGGCACTCCCTTGCATAGTGACCTGCTTTATCGCAGATGTAACATAGTCATTTTCTTCTAGACTTAGGTCCAGCCTTTCCTTTTGATTTAGTCCTGGAATTATTTCTTTTCTTAGCATGAGAAGAAAAGGGAGTAGGAGGACCTTTAGGCATGGGCATTTATTCCTCTTCTTCCCTTGTTTCTTCTTGAATGCATCTAGCCATTGATTCCTCGAAACCAGGAATTACATTATAGTTCAGAAGAGTAGTCCTAAACACGTACCATTTGGATGGTAATCCTCCAAGAATCATGAGTTCCATTTCCCTGTCAGTAATAGCCTCCCCAATAGTTAGGAGATCGTTCTTGATCTTGGTTATTCTTAAGAAGTATGCTTTCATTCTCTCATCTTTACCCTTCTTGATTTCCCTCAATTTATTTCTAAGAAACAAAACTTGATTTGCATCATTAACTTTAAATAAACTCACCAGTCTATCATAGATTTCCCTGGAGATGTCCAGTTCAGAGATGTAGGCCACCAAGTGCTTGTTGATAGAGTCCCGGATGATCTTCTGTTTTGACTTCTCTGGTTTTCCATTTGTTGCATGTAGCAGCGGATGCATTTGATGGAGGCTCAACAATATTGCCTTTTACATGGTCCATCACTCCTTGATCTTCTAGGGTTAGAACGATAGACATATTCCATCCGTGATATTCATCTTTCTTACGAATCTTGCCTTCGGCAGAGTGTTGAGGACCCCATAGTTCTTTTAGGATAGCCTTGCCAATCTTCTCTTTGATGATTGCTCTTGCTCTTGCTTGGGCTTTGTCTTCACCTCAGCTCTGATACCATGTTAAGTTATGGTATGTTCTATGCTTATAACAATTTACTTTTTTTCCTTATTATATTCCATATATTAGAAATCACATGTACATAAAGTAAATTGCAAATAGAACATTAAACGATCGACAAAAAACAAGGCAAGACAAGAGACACAAGATGTGGCGGCTAGCCAGGGACAAACCCCACAATGTGTTGGGAAACCCTTTGATCAAATCTTATTTTATCTTCAATAATTAAGTAGAGAGAAATAGTACAATAAATCTGATTTATATCAGCAGTAGCAAACCCTAGATCAGCAACATCAGCATGAGCGACTTCATCATCAAAATAGGGCAGACGATATCTCACAAACTGACCGTCGGATTGGCATGATTCCACCACCAGAAGTTGCAGCTTCCAGAGGAGGTTCATATGAACCTATAGTGTAGTTTAGATGAGGAGATATTCTAGTCCACACAAGTCAAACTTTACTTTTGCAGTTGTAGCGTCAGTTTCAACAGCTTCCTTCAAACTAGGGCAGTTGATATGTTGCAAACTGTCCATCAGATTGACTTGATTCCACCACCAAAAGTTGTGGCTTTCAGAGGAGGTTCAGATGAACCTACAACATAGTTTAGATGAGGAGATATTCTAGTCCACATAGGTCAATCTTTACTTCTGTAGTTGCAGCTTCAGTTTCAGCAGCTTTCGACTTCACATATGTGAGAGAGAGACCCTTTTCTGCGCAGTAGAGAAGAGACTCATTTCTGCGCAGTAGAGAGAGAGAGAGATATGATGAGATGAGTGAGTCCAAATGAGGAAATTTCCTCCTGTATTTATACACAACGTTGGTGTTTGAATAGATGCGACTGTTGGGCTTCTGAGCCTACATGAGTTGTAGGTCGGCTTGATAATAATT
>APFE031443548.1:0-18116 GCA_000404065.3 Pinus taeda
CAGTTTACTTCTTTTCCTTCTAGCGGAGAAGGGAGAAGGGCACATTGCAGGAGAGATGATGTGCAAAGGGGATGTTTGCATTTTTTTCTTTGTTCTTATTTTCATGTTTTGTTTTGTTGAGTTTAAGCATGGCCATGCTTTGTGTTGTAATCGTTTTTCTTTGTTTCACCTTTTTTTTTTCTCTTTTTTTTTGTAGTTTTGTCTTGGTTTTGTTTACTGGGGCTGTTGTACTCGTTTTCCTTTTTTTCATGTTCTTTGTATTGGTTTGGGTTTCATTTGTTGGGTGTGTAAAAGGAAACAAAGGAAGCAGACAAAAAAAATGGAGGTTATTGTTCGTAAATGAGGGTGAGTCAACATACCTATATGCAATGTGCTGCACTTAAAAGTATATTTTGTTAATTTGTGCCTCCATTTTTTTGCTATTCAATTTATTATATGCTTTATCCATGTTGTCATAATCAACTACATTGATCTTCTTTATGTAGTGAAGAGCTACAATTGTATAATCTACAAAGGTGAAGTGGCGGTGATGCATTAGACATTCTACTGGAGATGCATTAGACATTCTACAATTGTGGCAGAGGATGGGTGAGACATTCTACAAATTGTAAGTGATTTATTTATTGGCTGCTAAAATATTAGCCAAGGGAGCCCAGGTATGTGTATGTTTAATACATCGCTTTGTATATTTGTTATTTAAACTTGTGCTTTATTCATGATCTCATATATAATATTACTTTGTGCAGTGAGTGACTACAATTGTAGTGTCTCAGTGGGTCAAGTGGAGAAGATAAGCAATGTAGATGCCACGCAAGGGATGAGTGAGTAATGTTGTTTTTCAACAAAATAGTGTTATTATTATTTGTTTACTTGAAGTTTTTCCTTCTAGCATGGTTCTCGGTGTTAAAGAATGTAGGGCATCTAGGTAGGATGAGATTCTTCTGATGATGATAACTGTTTGTGAGGTACTTTTTACTTTTTCTGATTAATCTTCTCTTATTATTATTAGAGTGTTTTCTCTTACTTCATCAAACAATTACCAAAACAAAAGAGACAAGAACACAAGATATTGGCTCTCAGCCAGGGCAAAACCTCTCTCTCCTAGAGAGGAAAACCCTTATGCATAATTTCTCTTATTGAAGCTTCAATTGACAAATGCCAAACCCTAGAACCTTGAGTAGTAGATCCTCGAAGCATAGGACACAGTCTCTCTTTTTGCACCTTCTCTTTTCTTCAGTCAAAACCTCCTTCTGCACTGCACCTTGATCTCTTCTTTCACACTTCTTTCGGTAACCAATGAAACCCTAGGTCTCCTTAGAGACCTATTCTTTGGAGCCTTCTTTTCCTTCTCTAATCTTCCTTCTCTTTGATACTTAGACTAGAGAATAAGGTTCTTCTTCCAGAGTATCTTTGAGTTAGAGGCTGATCCTCTTAAACCTACTGCAGATCTGATTTCTTCGCACGTGTGGCTGATTTATGGCTTGAAGTAGACCTTTTTACTTACTTCTTTCCTTCACTTTAGGTGTCCCCTTCTTCACTTGATTAGGAGACTTTGAATGGTGATCTCTTCTAACCCAACCGAGCTACTTCCTATTACTACAATTGCAGATCTGATATGGCAGCGGAATGAGCCCTTTCTCCTTCGCACGTTGATAGAAAAGAGTCCTAAAACAATCCCAAAAATTTGGATTTCTTTCTTCTCTTCTTCGTTTTCCTAGAAGCAACCTTGTGTTGTTCTTTGCACCTCCTTCTTGACTTTCTTTCTCGCCGACTTCAGAGATTGCTTGATGGTCTATTGGTGAGGTCAAACTGCCCTATATATAGGAGTTTGTCCCTCCTATTTGGGCCGACTTGAGCTAGTGAGGCTGACATGTCCATAAGTGCACCAAAAATTCATTTCTTTGAGCTGACTTGAAGAGGAGACTTGTCTTTGCTTTGGAGGATCTCTTTTGACATATTTCTTTGACTCTAATACTCTTTGACTTTCCTAGAAGAACTTAAACATGTGCTTGACCTATCTAATGGGCAAGAAACCCATTTTGATAATGACAAAAATAATAATTCTTTTCTTTTTCAAGTGCAAAGATCAAAATTACATTTATGAAGACTGAATATTTCTTTGACTCTAATACTCTTTGACTTTCCTAGAAGCACTTAAACATGTGCTTGACCCATCTAATGGGCAAGAAACCCATTCTTGATAATGACAAAAATAATAATTCTTTTATTTTTCAAGTGCAAAGATCAAAATTACATTTATGAAGACTGAACCTAGTTACACTTTCTTCAACACTCCCTCTTAACTAGGGAGGTATTCATAAATCATTACAAGATGTTTGGACATTTTCAATCTAAAGAATTCACATAAGAGAAATTGGATTAGCAATCCATCTGTTATAGCATCATAGTAAACGACATTGTTTCCACAAGAAGGCGTTGACTGACAACTCTATCTCTTATTAGATCAGAGCACAATGTTGGCGAGACCAATGACTATAGATACCTTCTTCATTGTCTCTCAAGGTACATACCCACCCCGGTGTTCACTAAGTATGACCTTCTAGGACTATTCTTATCTTGGGTTCCCAACCTTCAAAGAATATTGGTCCTCTTTTCTACTCTTATCTTGGATGCCCTACACATCCTCAAAGAGCATTGGATGCCATATGATTACCCAATCCTCCATTCTTTCTTCCCAAATGAAGACAAGAATGTTGTGTTTATCTCTCCCTCTCAACTAGGGAAGATATGCCCATTCTTGTAAAGGAATGTACCCAAGTTCCCTCTGGCCAGGGACTTGCCCAAGCTCCCTCTTAGTTAGGGACTTGTCAGAGCTCCCTTTCAACTAGGGACTCTCCTTTTTCATCAGTAACTTCTTCTTGTGGGTCCTTCAGCTGCTTGATCAATTTCTTTCTTTGATGTCATGAAATTCAGTCGAGCTTCTTCCTTGTAGGGCATCAGCCATCGATCACTTTCCTTCTGGTTTGTCATGTCATTCCTTTATTTATGGAAAGTGGCCTTCTTGGTACATATCTGGAACCTTCTTCATATGGCTACTTCTTTCTCATCATGCTTCTTTCAAGATTTTCCATCCACCACAAGAATGCTAGTTGTACTTGCACTTACAACTCTTGTTCCAGTAGCCCTGCATGACCCCATCTAGATATTACTCAAGAAAAATCAACATATAACATTAAGTCAAATAGTACCTTTTGAGATGGCTCTTCATCATGACATATTTTGTTGGCTTGAATCATCAGCATCCTGCATGTTCATATCTCCAAGGCCTCTCCACGTGTCAAGGGTCCTTTGATCTTTTTCTTCCTTTGTCAGAATTCTCGTGCCTTCATCCAAGAGATGTCTCAACATGTCTGTAGGATGTTGATTCCTAGTGTCCATGGTGTCCCTTTATTTCTAATCTCTTTATCTCATATGCTTCTTTATAAATTTTCTTAGTCAACCACCTCATACTCCATATGAGGACATTTCTCATGTTGACCTTTATCAGTGACTAAACTATGCCTTTGCATTTTCCTCAATGAAAGAGATCTACCCTGTTCTTGACCATGCTACCAGAGAAACTCCCCATGCTCATTGATACAAATGTTGACATGACTTTAACTGAAAACATAGATGCGTACATACCTCATCTTAGTTCTTTCTTTGATCATCTCAGCTTCCTTTGACAACTTCCTAGATTGAGATTACCTCATTCTCCTTTGCTTTGCTACATCTTTTCCTTGGCTACATATCATCCTTTCTTGAATCCCCATAAGTAGAATTCCTATCAAGACATTGACTTGTCCTGAAAGTCATGAACCCTCTATTGAAGATTCCACTGGAGGATCCTTGTAGTCCTCATCCTGCAAATGCTCCTTTCTACTGATGATAGAGGACTTCTAAGATGATTCTTCTTGATCATGATCAGTCCTGTATGCGTTGATGAGGCTATCCAATGGCTACATCCTTCCTACATGAATATCTTTATCTGAGCTATCTCTACATAATGCTTCTATATTCCTGAAGATGCCATTCTCATAAATCATGCACTCTATCCTATTGTTACATGTTCCTATGATGCCCAAAACTTTAAAGAGGACTTATGTGAAGAAGTTGATCTCAATAATAGTAGAGATCCGGAGGGGTTTCCTTCTTCTGCTTCTTTTCTTCTTATTTTACTTCTGGGGTAATGTGGGCTTCTTCTCGTTTCCTTTTATTGTTGTCCTTCTTCAACTTAGGACAATCCCTCTTATAGTGTCTATAATCTTGGCAGCCAAAGCATTGGACTTTGGACACATCTCTTTTACCCTTTCTCTATGGACCAATATTGCCAAATTTCCCTTTTCTCTGGGCCATAGCAATAAATGCTTGCTCCTTCGATCCCACATCATCCTTGGCTTTGAGTCTAGTCTCCTCAATTTTGCATAGTGACCAAAGTTCATTCAATGGGGTGGCTTCCTTCTTGGCATATATACTTGATGTGAAGTTGCACCATTCCTCAGGTAATGCATTGAGCACCTTAGTTGTCATCTCTCTGTCTGACATAACTTCTCCTAGTTCTTGCAGGATTTCTCAGCTCAGAGACCTTCATGAAGTAGGGAGCTATTCCTTCTTCCTTAGATATCTTCATTTTATATAATTCATTACGTAACGATATCACTTCTCCAGTTGTACTAACTGAGAATAGCTCCACTAGTTTATCATAGATTTTTTTAGATGTTTCAAGTTTGGAAACATAAGGAATGAGAGGTTCCTTGATGGATTCTATCAAAATCCTTTGAGCCCTTGTTTAATCCTTATTATACTTTGCTAGGGCTTGAGTTTGTTCCTTTGCAGGAACAGTGACATTCCCTTTGATGTAGTCCATAACTTCATTTTCTTTGAGAAGGATATCAATCCTCTTTTTCTATGCAAGGAAATTAGCAGTCCCAACCAATTTGTTGCTTTCCTTGCAAACAAACATTTTGATATGTACAAAAGAGGACATAAAAATACTTACTTGAGAGAGTTGTTGTGAAGAGATCTTGCAGCTTGCTTGAAAATTTGATGATTTGACTTCTTAGATCTTGGAGCTCTTCAAGATGCTTCTTTCAAGGTGCCTTATGAGAGATTTGCTTGGTGATGAAAACTTCTCCCTGTGAAGTTCTGGAGATCTTTGATGATGGGCTTGGATTTGAGTACCTTTCTTTGAAGATGATGAGTCTTTGATGTGAACCCTTGTTGGATGTACCTTCTTGATGGATCTAGGAGAGGAGATGGTAATCTTCCTTGTCTTTAATGGATCTAGAACCCTTGCTTGTAGATCTGATGCTTCAACATTTGTGTGCCTTTGCTTCTTGATCTTAATGCTTCAATCTTCTTTGTGTTCTTGAGACGCCCTTCCTTGATGTGTCACCTTAGCTCTGATACCATGTTGAAGAATGTAGGGCCATCTAAGTAGGATGAGATTCTTCTGATGATGGTAACTATTTGTGAGGTATTTCTTACTTTTTCTTATTAGTACAATCTTCTCTTATTATTATTAGAGTGTGTTCTCTTACTTCATCAAACAGTTACCAAAATAAAAGAGACAAGAACACAAGATATTGGCTCTCAGCCAGGGAAAAACCTCTCTCTCCTAGAGAGGAAAACCCTTTTGCAAATTTCTCTTATTGAAGCTTCAATTGACAAATGCCAAACCCTAAACCCTTGACCAGTAGATCCTCCAAGCACAAGGCAATCTCTCTTTTTGCACCTTCCCTTATGTTCTTCAATCAAAGCCTCCTTCTGCACTACACCTTGATCTCTTCTTTCACACTTCTTCCGACAACTGATGAAACCCTAGGTCTCCTTAGAGACCTCTTCTTTCGAGCCTTCCTTTCCTTCTCTACCTTTCTTGGCAATCTTCCCTTTCTTGGCAGCAGAATGATCCCTTTCTCCTTCACACGTGTGACAGAAATGGGCCCTAAAACAATCCCAAAAATTTGGATTTCTTTCTTCTCTTCTTCGCTGGCCTAGATGCAACCTTTTGTTCTTCTTCAGACCTCCTTCATGACTTTCTTTCTCACTGAATTCAGAGATAGCTTGATGGTCTATTGGTGAGGTCGAACTTCCCTATATATAGGAGTTTGTCCCTCCTATTTGTGCAGACTTGAGGTAGTCAGGCTGTCATATACTTAAGTGCACCAAAAATTCATTTCTTTGAGGTGACTTGAAGAGGAGACTTGTCTTTGCTTTGGAGGATCTTTTTGACATATTTCTTTGACTCTAATACATAGATTGACATAGTCTAATATGCCCACATGGGTCTTCTTCAATCTAATATGCCCACATGGGTCTTCTTCAATTACATTGACTCTTTGACTTTCCTAGAAGCACCTAAACATGTGTGTGATCTATCAAATGGGCAAGAAACCCATTCTTGATAATGACAAAAATAATAATTCTTTTCTTTTACAAGAGCAAAGATCAAAATAACATTTATGAAGACCGAACCTAATTACACTTTCTTCAACACTCGAGTAGTACCACTCAGTTAGTGGTTTGACATATACATCAAATGGAATGTTTAGATTTATGTGCTTTCTTGCTCCACATCACACGCACACCCCTACACAGTGTGCCCTAGAGACGAGGATGTTGTTTTTCCATGTCACTTGAAAATCTAGGTTAGGGTCTTAGAATCTATGACACAACCAACTCAAATTCCACAACAAACTATTTTGCACAATGCAATAAATACAACAATCAATCAACATGTACATAAATAGACAAACTTTTACATTTTTTATACAACCCAATTTCCCTATAATAACAAACTGTAGTACATTGTTTAGGGCTCTGGTACTAGGGATCATGGCCCTCATACAATCACTAATACAGGAAATACAAGCTAGGGTTCGGTGTCAGTCCTTCAAACAATCTACCCTGAACACAACAACACTTTACCTACTTGTTGATGTAACGCTCTCATACAATCACTAATACAAGAAATACAAACTAGGGTTTAGTTTCAGTCCTTCAACCAATCAACCCTGAACAAGACAACACTTGACCTACTTTTTGATGTAACGCTCCACAACCCATTTAGTCCATGTTTCCTAAACACATATGTTGTTCCTTTGGCTCCCAAACTACAACAACACCAATCTGCCTCTATCAATGAATCCTGCTCCTTTAGGTCTCTGAACATGGCTCTCTAACTGCCCTCTAGTTGATCATTAGTCCATCAATGAATCAACACATAGGGTCTTCTTGTGAGTTGTTCACAACTTTGTTTGTGAATAACTCTGAGATTACCCACTATTGCTCCTCAGCTTTTTGGGACTTCTTCCCACCATTTCCTTCTTGTGCTGCTCCAATGTAAACAATCTTAGGGCATGGAGGGTTGCCCACTATGATTGTCTATAGTCCTTCTCCAACAATTAACTTAGGGATGATTCATAAGCCTCCTTGGCTACCCTTATTTCTCCAAGAACCAAACCCTTAGGCTTCTCAGAGTTTGTACTTTTTGTAGCAGCCAAATTCCTTGTCAAACTGATCTAGGGCTGCAAGGACACCTTCTTCTACCCTCCACACAGTCCTTTAGATGCCCCTAAAACTTTGTCCAAACTAGGATAACCATCCACTAAAAAACAACATCAAAACAAGAGGACAAACATACCTTGTTCTGCAACCTCCTGCTGCTCCCCTTGACCTCGGCTTCAATGCAATTTCTGAGCTCTAGTGAGGGCACACATCAAACCTAAATTCTGATCCAAAGCTTGTGTTTTCCCTCACTTCAGGCCTCTTCTAACTACATTGTCAACTGCTGTGATTGTGGCCTAGGTTAGGCATCCTATTAGGCCTCTCTGCCCTCCCCAAAAGATATGTCGTTCACCTGCAATCAATCCAGAGAATCTGTGGCTTGAAACACAGAGAAAAATCTCCTCAAACGTGCACAAAATTTGCCCAAAATTCACCTCTTAGCCCTCGGCCTGTTTCCTATCAATATTGTCCTCAAAACAGTCTCAAGAAGACACAAAAATGCTCCTTCTCCACTTCGCTTGAACTCCTTTAGATCTTCATCTATTTCAGAGATATATTCTTTGATGTGTTGCTCCTTGGATGTGTGGAATGAGCTCTCTCCTCTCACATATTTATAGCTTTCGCTTAGGGTGACATTTATCCCTTCAAGAAGGACCTCTTTAACTAAGGCTGACTTGATCTTTAAAACAATTCACCCACTCAAAACATCTAAACATTAGTTTTTCCACAGTGACAAGGGATCTCTTGGTGCTTGAAGCAACCCCTTGCTCCTTTAAGGGTGCTCTATCATGTCCAAGTGTCAAGGCATCAAATCTCTTCATGGATTCAGACCCACAACTTTGGGTACAAAACCCGCAGCTTGGGTACTCTTGCCCACAAATCCCATGTGGTTCCAAATCCTTCACAACCTTGTACCCTAGGGTTTGGAGTACCTACCAAGCTACAAATCTCAACATAGGATTGTAAGGTTGAGCAAGCAAGCATACAGACCCTTCAACCAATCAACCATTGTGCTAATAGACATCACTATTGCCTTGTGGCCTCTAGGATTTTGGTTGTTCAATATGTTTAAATATGCTTAGATCCCTCTACAAAAAGAATTATTTCTCTTATGAAAACATTAATTGCATTATTCCTAGTAGAATTATTTCTAGTTTAGAAAATTTATATATTTTGAGATATAGCATGGAATATAAATGGATTGTAATTAAGTTGGATGACAAGTTCCTGCCTTCAACTCTCTAGTTTAACTTTGTTTAGAATCCTAATAGTTTATTGTGTATCTATTGCAGATGGTTGATTCCAATGAGCACGAATACGTGAAATATAGAATGGATTATCCACCTTTATAAAACAAATCTCAACAAAATGTATGCTTCATATTATGATTGATTATTACATTCAACTCTCTAGTTAAACTTGTATAATGATTCTAATATTTTATTATGTATATGTTGTAGATGGCTTGTTCTGGTGAGCACAAGTAAATGGAATACAAAGCAATGTCTATCGTTATATAACAAATACTAAAGAAGGTATGTTTCTTATTCTAAATAATTATTAGTTTTTAAACATGCTGGTCATTACTATCTATGTTTGTATTTTAACCTTAACCACCCTAATTTTTTTCTTTTCAGCGGAGGAGAGGACACTGCAATAGAAATAATGTGCAAGGGGGGAGTTTGCAATTTTTTGTTTGTTGTTGTCTACAGGTTTTGTTTTTGTCGAGTTTGAGAGTGACCATGCTTTGTGTTGTACTTGTTTTCTCATTTCTTGTAGTTTGGTCTTGGTTTTGTTTGCATGGAGAGAAAATGAAAGAAATGAGGTGGAGGTTATCATTGAAAAATGAAGGTGAATCACCCTAACTATACACAATGCACTTCACTCGCAATTATATTTTCATCATTTGTGACTCTATTTGCTTGCTTTTCAATTTATTATATGGTTTATATGGGGTCTCATACTCAACTGTATTTATTTTCTTGTGTAGTGAGTGACTACAGTTGTATAGTCTATGAAGGTGAAGTGGTGAAAATACCTTCAAGATTTTACAAACGCACCGCAAAGGACTGGTGAGCCATATTTTTTTCGTACATATTAATATTGTGCTTTAATCCACCGTAATATATGTTGCTTGCACAATGATTCATCCTTTTGTCATGGCTTCAAGGTAGTATGATCTTGTTAATGTCTGCGAGGTTTGAGATTTTCCGAAAAATTTGATACGAAATAGAGAGAAAAGTTATAACGGGGTTCACATTTCCAGGCTTATTGTTCAAAATTGTTGTTTCTATAACATTACTGAAGAGTTAGCAGGTATGTGTATGATTAATTTATTGCTTTGTATATTTTTTATTTAATTTCTCTCGTCGTTTATTCATGATTTCACATACAAGATTACTTTGTGCAGTGAGTGACTACCGCTGTAGTGTCTGGGATGGTCGAGTGGAGAAGATACTTTAAGCAATGCAAATGGAGCATAGAGGATGGGTGAGTCATAGTTTTCCAATATAATAGTATTTTTATTATTTGTTTGCACTACTATGTCTCCTTCGAGCATGGTTCTTGGGTTGTATTACTCAATTAGTGGTTTCACGAATATATCACATGGTTTTTTTAAATTTGTATTTTTTTTGGCTCTCCATAGTACATGCCTTATAGAAGAGGTGGGTAAAGTTGAGCAAGCAAGCATGGTGACCCTTAAACCAATCAACCATCGTGCTAACATACAACACTATTGCCTTGTGGACCCTATGGTTTTGGGAGTTCAATTTGTTTAGATATGTTTAGATTCATTTTCAAACAAAAATAAAATTACCTCTTATGAAAGTATTGTTTGTATTATTCCTAGTAGAAGTACATCTAGTCTAGAAAATTTATATTTTTTGTGATAATTTATATTTTTTGTGATATGGCATGGAATACAATTGGACTCGAACTAAGTTGCATGACAAGTTCATGCCTTCAAACTCTCTAGTTTAACTTTTATTAGAAATTTAATATTTTTTTATGTATTTATTGCAGAATATTTGACCAGTGAGAACACGTGAAATACAAAATGGCCTCTCTTTTTATATAACAAACTCAAAGAAAGGTGTGTTTCTTATTATGATTAATAATTTCATTCTAATCTCTAGTTTAATTTATATAACAATTCTAATAGCTTATTTTGTATCTTTTGTAGATGACTTGTTCTGATGAGCACAAGCAAGTGGAATACAAAAGAGATCGTTCATTGTTATAAAACAAACTCTAGGGAAAGTATGTTTCCTGTTATGAATAATTATTGGTTTTGAAATATGTGTACCATTACTAACTATGTGTATTTTAACCTTTTTCAGTTTACTTCTTTTCCTTCTCGGAGAGGACAGTACATTGCAGGACAGATAATGTGCAGAACGGATGTTTGCATTTTTTTCTTTGTTCATGTTTTTTTTTGTTGATTTTGAGCATGGCCATGCTTTGTGTTGTAATCATTTTTCTTTGTTTCACCTTTTTTTCTCCTTTTTTTTGTAGTTTTGTCTTGGTTTTATTTATTGGGTTTGTTGTACTCGTTTTCCTTTTTTTCAACGTTCTTTGTAATTTGGTCTCGGTTTCATTTGTTGGTGTGGAAAAGGAAACAAAGGAACAAGGAAAAAAAATGGAGGTTATTGTTTGTAAATGAGGGTGAGTCAACACACCTATATGCAATGCACTTCACTTAAAAGTGTATTTTGCTAATTTGTGGCTCCATTTTTTTGCTATTCAATTTATTATATGCTTTATCTATGTTGTCATACTCAACTACATTGATATTCTTTATGTAGTGAAGAGCTACAATTGTACAATCTACAAAGGTTAAGTGGTGAAGATGCATTCGACATTCTACAACAGTGGCAGAGGATGGATGAGACATTCTACAAATTGTAAGTGACTTATTCTATTCATTCTAAAATATTAGCCAAGGGAGGGCAGGTATGTGTATGTTTAATACAACGCTTTGTATATTTGTTATTTAAACTCGTGCTTTATTCATGATTTCATATATAATATTACTTTGTTCATTGAGTGACTACAATTGTAGTGTCTTAGAGGGTCGAGTTGAGAAGATAGACAATGTAGATGCCACGCAAAGGATGGGTGAGTCATGTTGGTTTCCAACAAAATAGTGTTATTATTATTTGTTTCCTTGAAGTTTTTTCCTTCTAGAATGGTTCTTGTGTAGTAGGGGAGGTATGTGTATGTTTAATACATCGCTGTATATTTGTAATTTAAACTTGTGCTTTATTCATGATCTCCTATATAATATTACTTTGTGCAGTGAGTGACTACAATTGTAGTCTCTCAGAGGGTCGAGTTGAGAAGATAGGCAATGTAAATGCCACACAAATGATGGGTGAGTCGTGTTGGTTTCCAACAAAATAGTGTTATTATTGTTTGTTTACTTGAAGTTTTTTCCTTCTAACATGGTTCTCGGGTAGTACCACTCAATTAGTGGTTTGACATATACATTAAATGGAATGTTTAAATTTATGTGCTTTCTTGCTCCACATCACACGCACACCCCTAAACAATGTGCACTAGAGATAAGGATGTTGTTTTTCCACGTCACTAGAGAATGTAGGTTAGGGTCTAAGAATCTATTACACAACCAACTCAAATGCCACAACAAACTACTTTGCACAATGGAATAAATACAACAAAAAATCAACATGTACATAAATCACAACTTTTTACCACTTTTCAACAACCCAACTTCGTTATATTAAGAAACTATAGTACATTATAACTATAGTACATTATTTAGGGCTATGGTACAAGGGATCATGGCCCTCATACGATCACTATAACAGGAAATACAAACTAGGGTTCGATGTCAATCCTTTAACCAATCTACCTTGAACAAGACAACGCTTGACCTACTTGTTGATGTAGCGCTCCACAGCCCTTTCAGTCCATGTGTCCCGAACACATATGTCGTTCCTTTGGCTCCCAAACTACAGAAACACCAATTTGCCTCTATCAATGAATCCTGCTCCTTTAGGTCTCTGAACACGGCTCTCCAACTGCCCTCTAATTGATCATTAGTCCATCAATGAATCAACACATAGGGTCTTCTTGTGAGATGTTCACAACTTTATTTGTGAATAACTCTGAGATTACCCACTGTTGCTCCTCAGCTCTTTGGGACTTCTTCCCACTATTGCCTTCCTGTGCTTGTCCAATGTAAACAATTTTAGGGCATGGAGGGTTGCCCACTATGATTGTCTATAGTCCTTCAGTAACAATTAACTTAGGGATGATTCATAAGCCTCCTTGGCTACCCTTATTTCTCCAAGAACAAAACCCTTAGGCTTCTCAAAGTTTGACCTTCTTATAGCAGCCAAATTCCTTGTCACACTAATCTAGGGTTGCAAGGACACCTTCTTCTACCCTCCACACAGTCCTTTATATGCCCCTCAAACTTTGTCCAAACTAGGATAACCATCCACTAAAAAACAACATCAAAACAAGATGACAAACATACCTTGTTCTGCAACCTCTTGTTGCCCCCCTTGACCTCGACTTCAATGCAATTTCTGAGCTCTAGTGAGGGCACATGTCAACCCTACATTATGATCCAAAACTTTTGTTTTGCCTCACTTGAGCCCTCTTCTAACTACGTTGCCCCCTGTTGTGATTGTGGCCTAGGTTCCTACTAGCCTTCTCTGCCCTCCCCAAAAGACATGTCGTTCACCTGCAATCAATCCAGAGAATCTTCGGCCAGAAACACAGAGAAAAATCTCCTTAAACATGCACAAAATTTGCCCAAAATTCACCTCTTAGCCCTTGGCCTGTTGCCTATCAATATTGTCCTCAAAACAGTGTCAAGAAGACACAAAAATGCTCCTTCCCCACTTCGCTTGAACTCCTTTTGATCTTCATCTTTTTTAGAGGTATATTCTTTGATGTGTTGCTCCTTGGATGTGTGGAATGAATTCTCTCATCTCACATATTTATATCTTTCGCTTAGGGTGACATTTATCCCTTCAAGAAGGGCCTCTTTAACTAAGGCCAACTTGATCTTTAAAACAATTCACCCACTCAAAACATATAAACGTTAATTTTTCCACAGTGACAAGGGATCTCTTGGTGCTTGAAGCAACTCCTTGCTCCTTTAACGGTGCTCTATCATGTCCAAATGCCAAGTCATCAAATATCTTCATAGATTCACACCCACAACTTTGGGTGCAAAGCCCACAGCTTGGGCACTCTTGCCCACAAATCCCATGTGGTTCCAAATCCTTCACAACCTTGTACCCTAGGGTTTGGAGTACCTACCAAGCTACAAATCTCAATAGAGGATGGTAAGGTTGAGCAAGCAAGGAACAAACCCTTCAACCAATCAACCATTGTGCTAATCGACATCATTATTGCCTTTTGGCCTCTAGGATTTTGGGTGTTCAATATGTTTAAATATGCTTAGATCCCTCTACAAAAAGAATTATTTCTTTTATGAAAACATTAATTGCATTATTCCTAGTAGAATTACTTCTAGTTTAGAAAATTTCTATATTTTGAGATATAGCATGGAATATAAATGGATTGTAATTAAGTTGGATGACAAGTTCTTGCCTTCAACTCTCTATTTTAACTTTGATTAGAATCGTAATATTTTATTGTGTATCTATTGCAGATGGTTGATTCAGTGAGCACGAATACGTGAAATACAAAATGGATTATCCCCCTTTATATAACAAAACTCAAAGACATGTATGTTTCATATTATGATTGATTATTACATTCAACTCTTTAGTTTAACTTGTGTAATGATTCTAATATTTTATTATGTATCTGTTGTAGATGGCTTGTTCTGGTGAGCACAAGTAAATGGAATACAAAGCAATGTCTATCGTTATATAACAAATTCTAAAGGAGGTATATTCTTATTCTAAATAATTATCAGTTTTTAAATATGCTTATCATTACTATTTATGTTTGTATTTTAACCTTAAACCACCCCACTTTTTTTCTTTGCAGTGGAGGAGAGGTCACTACAATAGAAATAATGTGCAAGGGGGAAGTTTGCAATTTTTTGTTTGTTGTTGTCTTCATGTTTTGTTTTTATCAAGTTTGAGAGTGACCATGCTTTGTGTTGTACTCGTTTTCTCATTTCTTGTAGTTTGGTCTTGGTTTTGTTTGCATGGAGAGAAAATGAAAGAAATGAGGTGGAGGTTATCATTGATAAATGAAGGTGAATCACCCTAGCTATACACAATGCACTTCACTCACAATTATCTTTTCCTCATTTTGACTCGATTTCCTTTTTTTTCAATTTATTATATGGTTTATATGGGGTCTCATACTCAACTATATTTGTTTTCTTTGTGTAGTGAGCGACTACAGTTGTATATTCTATGAAGGTGAAGTGGTGAAAATACCTTAGAGACTCTACAAACGCACCGCAAAGGATTGGTAAGCCATGTTTTTTTCGTACATATTAATATTGTGCTTTAATCCACCGTAATATATGTTGCTTGCACAATGATTCATCCTTTTGTCATGGCTTCAAGGTAGTATGATCTTGTTAACGGGTGTGAGGTTTGAGATTTTCCGAAAAATTTGATATGAAATAGAGAGAAAAGTTATAACGGGGTTCACATTTCCAGGCTTATTGTTCATAATTGTTGTTGCTATAACATTACTGAAGAGTTAGCAGGTATGTGTATGATTAATTTATCGCTTTGTATATTTTTTATTTAATTTTTCTCGTGGTTTATTCATGATTTCACATACAAGATTACTTTGTGCAGTGAGTGACTACCGCTGTAGTGTCTGGGGTGGTCGAGTGGAGAAGATACTTTAAGCAATGCAAATGGAGCATAGAGGATGGGTGAGTTGTAGTTTTCCAATAAAATAGTATTTTTATTATTTGTTTGCACTACTATTTCTCCTTTGAGCATGGTTCTTGGGTTGTATTACTCAATTAGTGGTTTCACGTATACATCACAAGGTTTTTTTAAATTTGTATTTTTTTTGGCTCTCCATAGTACATGCCCTATAGAAGAGGTGGGTAAAGTTGAGCAAGCAAGCATATTGACCCTTCAACCAATCAACCATCGTGCTAACATACAACACTATTGCCTTGTGGACCCTATGGTTTTGGGAGTTCAATTTGTTAAGATATGTTTAGATTCATTTTCAAACAAAAAAAATTACCTCTTATGAAAGTATTGTTTGTATTATTCCTAGTAGAAGTACATCTAGTCTAGAAAATTTATATTTTTTGTGATAATTTATATTTTTTGTGATATGGCATGGAATACAATTGGACTCGAACTAAGTTGCATGACAAGTTCATGCCTTCAAACTCTCTAGTTTAACTTTTATTAGAAATTTAATATTTTTTTATGTATTTATTGCAGAATATTTGACCAGTGAGAACACGTGAAATACAAAATGGCCTCTCTTTTTATATAACAAACTCAAAGAAAGGTGTGTTTCTTATTATGATTGATAATTTCATTATAATCTCTAGTTTAATTTATATAACAATTCTAATAGCTTATTTTGTATCTTTTGTAGATGACTTGTTCTGATGAGCACGAGCAAGTGGAATACAAAAGAGATCGTTCATTGCTATAAAACAAACTCTAGGGGAGGTATGTTTCCTATTATGAATAATTATTGGTTTTGAAATATGTGTACCATTACTAACTATGTGTATTTTAACCTTGTTCAGTTTACTTCTTTTCCTTCCAGGAGAGGACAGTACATTGCAGGACAGATAATGTGCAGAACGAATGTTTGCATTTTGCATTTTTTTCTTTGTTCATGTTTTTTTTGTTGAGTTTGAGCATGGCCATGCTTTATGTTGTAATCATTTTTCTTTGTTTCACCTTTTTTTTCTCTTTTTTTTTTTTAGTTTTGTCTTGGTTTCATTTATTGGGTTTGTTGTACTCGTTTTCGTTTTTTTCACGTTCTTTGTAATTTGGTCTCGGTTTCATTTGTTGGTGTGGAAAAGGAAACAAAGGAAGCAGAGAAACAAATGGAGGTTATTGTTTGTAAATGAGGGTGAGTCAACACACCTATATGCAATGCACTTCACTTAAAAGTATATTTCGCTAATTTGTGGCTCCATTTTTTTGCTATTCAATTTATTATATGCTTTATCTATGTTGTCATAATCAACTATGTTGATATTCTTTATGTAGTGAAGAGCTACAATTGTACAATCTACAAAGGTGAAGTGGTGAAGATGCATTAGACATTCTACAACTGTGGTAGAGGATGGGTAAGACATTCTACAAATTGTAAGTGACTTATTCTATTCGCTGCTAAAATATTAGCCAAGGGAGGGCAGGTATGTGTATGTTTAATACAACGCTTTGTATATTTGTTATTTAAACTCGTGCTTTATTCATGATCTCATGTATAATATTACTTCGTTCATTGAGTGACTACAATTGTAGTGTCTCAAAGGGTCGAGTTGAGAAGATAGACAATGTAGATGCCACGCAAAGGATGGGTGAGTCATGTTGGTTTCCAACAAAATAGTGTTATTATTATTTGTTTCCTTGAAGTTTTTTCCTTCTAGAATGGTTCTCGTGTAGTAGGGGAGGTATGTGTATGTTTAATACATCGCTTTGTATATTTGTAATTTAAACTCGTGCTTTATTCTTGATCTCATATATAATATTACTTTGTGCAGTGAGTGACTACAATTGTAGTTTCTCGGAGGGTCGGGTTAAGAAGATGGGAAATGTTGATGCCACACAAAGGATGGGTGAGTCGTGTTGGTTTCCAACAAAATAGTGTTATTATTATCTGTTTACTTGAAGTTTTTTCCTTCTAGCATGGTTCTTGGGTAGTACCACTTAGTTAGTGGTTTGACATATACATCAGATGGAATGTTTAAATTTATGTGCTTTCTTGCTCCACATCACACGCACACCCCTAGACAATGTGCACTAGAGACAAGGATGTTATTTTTCCACGTCACTAGAGAATGTAGTTTAGGGCCTAAGAATCTATTACACATCCAACTCAAATGCCACAACAAACTACTTTGCACAATGGAATAAATACAACAAAAATTCACAAACTACTTTGCACAATGGAATAAATACAACAAAAATTCAACATGTACATAAATAGACAACTTTTTACCACTTTTCAACAACCCAACTTCGTTATATTAACAAACTGTAGTACATTATTTAGGGCTCTGGTACCAGGGATCATGGCCCTCATACAATCACTAATACAAGAAATACAAACTAGGGTTCGGTGTCAGTCCTTCAACCAATCTACCTTGAACAAGACAATACTTGACCTACTTGTTGATGTAGCGCTCCACGGCCCTTTTAGTCCATGTGTCCCGAACACATATGTCGTTCCTTTGGCTCCCAAACTACAACAACAACAATCTGCCTCTATCAATGAATCCTGCTCCTTTAGGTCTTTGAACATGGCTCTCCAACTGCCCTCTAGTTGATCATTAGTCCATCAATGAATCAACACATAGGGTCTTCTTGTGAATTGTTGTTAAAATTGGCAACCAGGGAAAAACTTCATGTGGGTCATCTTATTCATGGCTAATAATATTTTTATTAGATTCCTCTCGTCGAGAGGTGTAGGATTGATATAAA
>APFE031443549.1:8482-47750 GCA_000404065.3 Pinus taeda
AAACATGGATACTCTTTCCTTATGTCAAGAAAGGGATGGGGAGAAACAGAATGGTGGTCAAAACTGCTCTGGAAACTAAAGTGCCCTCCTAAATCTAAAATTCTTTTCTGGTGTCTGCTAAGGAGAAAACTCCCAACATGGGAAATCCTTCAATCCAGATTCATGATCGGGCCGGGGCGATGCACCTTGTGTAAAGCAGACGAAGAATCTATAAACCACCTCTTCTTAAAATGCCCGGAGGCTCAAAAGATATGGGGAGAGTTTAGGAAAATTCTGAACAAACAGTTTGTTTGGGAAGGGGACAATATCCCAGAAGTCTGGCAGAAGTGGTGGAATGAGCATCCGGATGGGAACCTTAGAAACCTCCCGCTCATCATTAGCTGGGGGATCTGGATTGCTAGGAACAAAAGTATCTTTCAGGAAAAAGAGACTCCGGTAGAAATCACTGCAGCACAGGGAGCTGCCATATTCGCCAGTATTCCAGAACCAAAGGTCTCCATCTCCCATCGAATTGTCCCTGATCCTCAGATTGTAGAAGGAATCCCTTGGGCTTTTTTTGATGGTGCCTCCCAAAACAACAAAGCAGGAGCTGGAATTGTCATCCATGAATCTCTCTCCCACTCCTTAAAAGCTTCAGTGGGTTTAGGATCGGGCTCAAACAATTTTGCCGAATTACTTGCTCTCAAACACCTATTATGCTGGCTCATTCAAAGGCACACCCTCTCTATTCAAATTTTTGGGGATTCTCAAATTGTGATCAGATGGGTAACTGGCCAGCGTGCATGCAACAATCAATTATTAATTCAAATTCTGGGAGAGGTTCAAAGACTGAAATCAAGATTTAACAGTTTTTCCATAAGTCATATTTACAGGGAAAGAAATGAGTTGGCAGACAAGCTATCAAAAGACGGTCTTCAACAGGTTCTGGGCAGTTGGCAAATAGAAGAAGAAGACAAAGGCCAAATCAGCAGATCAGATCAGCCTCCATATTATCATCCGACTTGATCTCTGGCAAGGTTTCCTTGTCTTTTTGCTGCTATCACGTTTTTCTGTGTATCACATAAAATGGATCTGTTAAAACTATTATCAGCTACAGGTTGTTTTTTCCTCAGCTCAAAAGCTCAATCTGCACAAAACAACAGCTATAATAAAGTGGCCTTCTGATGTTCAGCTATGTTCTGTTCTTCCTCAATCAAGAGGAGACCCGATTTCTATTTTGGTTTCATCTAGAACAGAAATCGATTTTCAGCTATGTGTTTTTTTTTGTCTGATATAAGTCACCAAACAGCACGTTAAACAGAAATTGTGATAGGTTCCGGTAAGGAATGACTGATAAAAGCCACCAATCTGCGTTTCCAGGATTAGTGATAGTTCCAAAAAGGAATTGCACTCAGATATTAAAGCAGAAATTTATTTTTCTCAGTTTAGACAGAGCTCAGTTATGAGCAGTGATGCCACGGCATTTGCAATGTAAACTTTTTATATTTTTAATAAAAAGTTTCGTTTTTTTCCTTTGGAAAAAAAAAACAGTAGAAGTTTGATGGTTTGAACATGCTTAGGACAATAGGATTGCATCCATGTTAACTTAGAAATTTTGAAGCAAAGCCTCTTAGGAGTTAGTTAGAAATGGTTTGTTTTAGCATTTGATTTCATTCTCTTTCCTTGTACTTTCTTTCTTGCAATAGGTTAAGGTTCCATTTCAAGCATTTCATCTTATGCAATTAGTTTATGATTTGACTTCAGTACATGGACTCCATTAGATGATGACAGCAAAGGAAGGACACACTATATGCTGCACATATAGTGCCAATACCTCTTAAGTTTGTACAAATGTCGGATTGATATTTAAATTTGGTAGCCTTGGGAGTTGCAACATTCTTGTTGGAATACCTAGGCTCATCATCTGGGTATTGCCCTGATATTCTTCCTAGGTAAACAACCTTTGACATTTTGGACAAGGTATTGTGTGATTTTTAAAAATTGACAAATTCTCATCTTCTGTTTGACAAAATGGACATCTAGTCCAAAATTTAGAGTTATGTATGGAATCCATAGTTTCTTTGTTCATCTTCAAATTAGAATCCATTTATTTTTTTCTTCAAAAATGAACTTCTTTTGTGTTCATCGATGAGTTTAGGGTTTAATGACAACCCCATTTTCTTTAGTGAATTTGAACACTTATATGGATTCTAAAAAAAATAATTTCCCATAATATATATATATATATATTCTCAATTTTTTTTTTTTTCCTTAAGTGGACATACATATATATATATCTTCTATTGGTTCTTCAACTTCAATGTCTTCTATCGGTTCTTCAATATCTTCCACTGATTCCTCGATTTGTTCTACTGTCTCTTCGGCCCTTTCCGGTCCCAACACTCCCTCCGTTTCGTAATCCGTCTCAAGAGGGTGCCAAGTCTGTGGCCTCCGAGAACTTATCTTCTGAGATGCTTCAACTTTTCAAATAATGTCATCAATGAAAGTTTTCCTTCCTCCTTTGCCTTGGCCCCTGCCGCCTGTAGGGTTATCTTTCCTGCGTCCTTTCATGCATCCTATATATCTAAAATAAAATCGTTAATGCTTTTAAAATCTTCGGTCACCTTCCCCGGCAACGGCGCCAAAATGTTGGTCACTTTAATTGCTTATTAATTAAACAGTCGAGTGCCACATAAATTGTCAACCCGGGAAAGTCTGATTATTTCAAAGGTGACTACGTATTGTATGTACTCAATTTTAATAGCAGTAAAAAGTTGTAGTATAAATAGATCACACTCTGTTAAACCTTTACTCTGTGTTACAACAGTTATACTTTATTGCAGGAATCGAATAAGAAATGGATAATTAATCAGAAAGAGTAAATCTGCAAAAGAAAACAATGGCTGTCCTGTAACAAAGGATCAGGACCCTATCCCCAGAGTAGGATCAGCACTTGCCTTTGTTATCCAGTTCACCAATTCACTCTATAAATCCTAATCACCGGTGAGGCACTCATGTAACAACATCAATCGATTAAAAGAGAAACAGAGTTTTAGCAAAAAAAAAATAACATCAGAAGCAGTACTCGTTAACAAGGTAAGAACATAAATCACACGTAAGACACAACAGAAAGGAGATGGGTGAATCTTGTGATGAAGGTGGGCCCAGTCCTTCTCACAAGATTCCCTAGGACATGGAAACTAAGATAAAATACTCAGAACAAAACTTTATTCATTCGTCAATATACCATATTACAGAAAAGATTCAGTCTCGTTTCTTCAACTACAATCCTTGTGTTACAGCTTGTTCATCCTCCGTAATTTCCCTCTCTAATGTAGATGTCTCCTCTTTATAGAGGAGACATCTATTACAAAAGATTTTCATTATAGATTCTAGTTCAACCCTTTGTACAAAAATAGGGAAATCAGTTCCCGTTAACAAAATGTTGTTACAGTAATTTAGATTATGAACGTTACGACCAATGTAACAGTTTCTTCAATGATCGATCAAGTTCCTTTGTTGTTGCAAATCTAGTACTCAAATCTCAAATGTCTCCTTAAGATTTGCATGTTGTCCTTGTTGTTTCAGCTTCGAGATTCGTGCTGTTCCCGCTGTTTCAACAACTGCAAAATATAGTCCTGCCAACTTTAGGCAGTTTCAACAATTGTTCAGCAACTCAGTCAACTTCAAGGATCAATTATAAAGATAGCATGATTATGTGTTAAATAATTAAACATATAGCAATGAGAAGAGTTATTGTATATCTTTAGAATGATTGATTCAAAACACTAGCAAGGGCTTTCAAATATGGGTTGAAAAGGGTAATATTATGACAAAATATAAGGTCAGAAATAGACAATATGGGATCCTAACAATAGGGTCCACTCCTTCCTCATAGGGAGAATCTACTAACTTTTGGACTACTCGGCATGCTATTGGTGACATGTCAAATGACTTTTCCCTTCCAACATCTGCACATTTATCACAAGTTAAATCTCAGTTACACTTTTACAAAAAAGATCATAAAAACTTGAAAAATCCAAAAGTAAGTTTTAGCTACATCAATCCACTGTTCACCCAGTGGCAGAGGTAGATCCAGGTCCCATCTGAAATATGTGCTTGCATAGGCGTAGTCATCCACAACAATCAATTGGCGACGTAGCCAAATGAAAAATTATGGAGGGAAATGCATCAGTTGGCCCCCTCCTCCTCAAGGCATGAGTTCACTCCATCTGACTAGCCTCGAATCTTGTGGAGTAGGATCTGGTACCTTGGTCCACTAATACCAAAACAGGGGCACACACTTCAGAAAGAAAGTAACCAAAATCAAACCAAAGCCAAACTGTTTCAGGTTTCCTCTCTTACCCTGGTCAGTTGCCTCTTCATATTGGCTAGTAACCCAAAACACCAGTTGAATATTGTTGGAGTGAGGGATTCTACTGCATATTGGAATTCAGATTTTGAAGTCTCATGTAAAGCTTGTGTCCCAACTACATGAGCTATGGTGAATAGGATCATCCTCAAGGGAAGATTTCTGACTGTCGTTATCTTCACCTGGCCACCCATTGTCATCTTGGCATCCAAGCAATGTCTCATGACTAGAGTATTGGTGTTCTCACCTACAGGACAAGACCCGAAGCTTTGTACCCTTTCTCCTCTTCTCAATAATCCAATGATGAATTAAATATCTGTCTCTTCCAATTCCAACTCCTAGTCCCCAATAATGAAGATTTCCCGATCAATATCCCATATATTGATCAAGTAGTGCAATAGTTCATTTTGAGCTCTGAGACCTGTAGTCCTGAAAAAATTCAATAACCCACAGTTCCTCAAAGCATTGATACATTTTGGATCTTGGGTTGCCTAGTGGTCTTCTGCCTCATGGCCTCTTTCCTTCCATTCTAGGACCATGTTGGCAAAAATATCCTGCAAAACATCGTTACACATCAATTAAATGCTTTTCCATGGAATAAAATTCAAACATTTTGCTTTGAAAGGAAGATTTTCCTCAAAAAATTCCACCCCAGGACAATCGCGTTTGTTTTTGTTAAACGTGTGATGCCATCGCGAGGGCCTTTTGGCTTGGGGGTGACCATCACAGGTCTGATGAGTAAACCTGCAATTCCTTCTATCAAATGGGCTTCTTATCTCCTTATGATATGTCTTGATAACTTCTCTTGAATCCTTCCTTAATATGATGAGATATTATTGATCTACCAACTGCCTTATTACCTTCTTCTTCACCTTAGCTCTGATACCATGTTGGAAAATCAAAAGGTAGAAATATTTTCTTATCTTGATAGTTACTTGTGATAATCTTTAAATTCTTATTATCTTCTTTTATCTTCTTAGCATCAAGCAACTACCAAAAACATAAGTACATGAAGATCCACACAATAGAGACACATGATATAGGCTCTCAGCCAGGGCTAAAACCCCTCTTCTAGGGGAAAACCCAAAACTTATCTTCTCTTCTTTTAGAACCAAATGAAATGATATAACCAAGACCTTTGACCTAACCAAAAGACCTCCTCCAATCCACCAAGACAGCCTCCAAAAATGATTAGTCCAACTTCAATAGTCAACTCTCGTAAAACTGCTTAAACCCAGATTTCAGCCCTCCTGCTCTATTTTTAGCTCGATTGCAGATCTGCAACTTCAGCCCTCCCGCAACAACCCAAATGTTCAGAAATATAGGGAAGTTAGATTAGGATGATTTATCTTACTTTGATAAGTTCTTGTGATGTTCTTTTACTTAACTTGATGTACTTTGTAGTTAGCTTATTCTTTACTTGATTAATATAATGTTCTTATCATCAAACAATTACCAAACTATGAAGATCAAAAGAACAAGAGGATGCAAAATATAGGTTGTTAGCCAGGGCCAAAACCACTCCTCTTGAGAGGAAAACCCATAAGAATTTTTCTCTTCTTATATAATCTTCAAATGACGAATTCCATGTTGGAAATACTAAGGGGGGGTTGAATCAATATTTCTTTTCAATTTTTACTTTTACCAATTAGATCACTTATAATTAGAACACAAAATGAACAATAAGAATAAATACTTTTATTAATCAAGAATAACGAGGACTTTAATCCTCTTCTTTACAATAAATTAGGTAAAATATAGTGTAGGGCTCCAACCCTAGATGAATACACAAATCTCTAATCCACTAGGCTCCAACCTATACTTTTCCAAACACTGACTTGGAATTCACGAGGTTCCAACCTCTAGGGCTCCAACCCTAGATGAATACACCAATCTCTAATACACCAGGCTCCATCCTGTACTTTTCCAAGCACTGACTTGGAATTCATGAGACTCCAACCTCTAGGGCTCCAACCCTATCTTCCCAAGGCATCAACCTTGTCTCTATGAGGCTCCAACCCTATCTTTGGTACAGGCTCCAACCTAGTCTCCTTGAGGATTCCTATTCTTTAGGTCTCCAACCCATTGCTTCCATTCATCAAGATACGTTCAATAGTTATTCACGACTCCCAATATCTTCTGCAACTAGCCTTGGAAATATCTTCACCTTCAACATTGCCCTCAAACGATCTTTGATGCACTTAGCTCATCAATGACAACTTTATCTTCTCATGAAGGTGTCATCACAACTCTTCATTGTACCCAAAAAAAATATTCAAGTTCACCTCATGATGTATAATGCATCATGGTCTCCAAGAATCTCCATGAATCTTCAATATGTTGCTTCACAGAGTTCTCCAATGCTCCAATTATCTAGACTGCTTTAAAGGACTTCCAACTACTGTCCTCAATAGATCTTCCCTCCAAACTTCAAGGGATCTTCAAAAATTCTTTGGTAATGCTTCTCTTCAATATGTATATAGCCCAAACTATCCTCAAAGGTTACTCCAAGTACAGTTCAAAAATATTCCCAAGGCAACTTCAAAATGTCTCCAATGGATGCTCAAAAGAAACCTTCAAAGTCAGCTCCAAGGGAAGCAATGTATGCTCTAAGGCTGAGTTTATTTTCTTAACAAGAGTGATCCAATAATCCCAAATGCATTGTTACTTCTCAAATCCAAGTTTCCTTCAATGAACCCATAGGTCTGCCTCCTAAGGCTAAGAAAGCACCCTTAAAAAGGTCCAAAATGTTGATCAAAGGAAGGAGATGAGGTATGCTCTTGTAGTGGCACCAAAACTCTGTAATAGCTCGAATTTCAACATGGGTTCGAGGTCTGTTCCAATGTATGGTTACCAGGTCGAGGTCTGTTCTTGTAAAAAGATCAAAATCTGTTAGAAAGTACTTAGAAGAAGGTTGAAAAACTTCCCAGAAAATGTCCATAAAATACTTTCCAAAGTACCTCGAAAAACCATAGATATAAAGTGAAATGAAGTCTTTTCAACTAGCCAAAAATTATTTGCAATAAAGTCTATTCAAACTAGTCGAAAAGGTGTGCTTCAAGATGCTGAGGTACGGTGATTGTCACGAGCTCCAAAATTGTTCCTCTAAGAGACTGATCACAGTCTAAGATTGAGTTAGCCTCCAACGAGTGACTTTCCTTCAAATCTGAGACCTGAAACAAGTCTCCATAGGTTGTTGCCACAAAGCTACAATAGTTCAAGCTAGAAAGATAAAGAAAATTTGCCCTAAATAGTAATATTTTAGTCCTCCTCGACCTCTATCCTACTTCTCTGCCTTTTGTCTAAATTATGTGTCTTCTTCACTGAAAATTGATGATGAAAATGAAGTTTTCAGACTCATATTTATACTAGTTTTGACCTTCAATGAAAATATGTGTCCCTTAGAGGAAGAGCCAACTTGGACATGTAGGTTCATGTCGGCCAGTAGAGAAAATATATTACATTTTAACTTAGAAAATCATTTTCTCTCAATCTAGAAGGAGTTAAAGGGCGAGTGATTGCTCCTTAGAAGGGGAAAATTGTCCTCTATAAGATGGTGTCAATTTCATCCTTCAATGAGGTCATCTTCCCATCAAGAAAATTATATTTATGAAAATTTCATCATTATTTCATTTATGGCAGCCTTTAAGATTTTATTTTTTGGATAGTGTTTAGGGCTTCTTCACTTGTGTTCTTCATTAGGATTAGGGCATCTTCAAAGGCATCATGGGAATCTAGGGATTCATTCATTCATGTTAGGGAGTTTAGGGTTTCATTGAATTATGCATGCGTAATTCTAGGGAAAACAATATAAGGTTTCATGTAGCTAATAAATGTGCCTAAGATGGTTTCATGGAAAAGGCTCCTTCATTCATCATTAGATCATGCATCATTAGGTTAGGGAATTCTCATCATATATATAGGGGTATATAGCTAGGGAATTTGCATCATCTCATGCTTGGGGTTTTTTCTTAGGGATTGCATGAGGTTAGGGTTAATCATGTACCACAAGAATGTTCACCATCTCCAACAATGGCATATTAACATCAATTAAAAATTTGACCAACATTCCAAGACCTAAGACCCTTGAAAAAGATCCTTCCACGACCAATTCAACCTCTCCTTTATGAACTTTTCCTTCACAAAGTCAACCCAAGTTAAACACTTCTTCTTTCTGGCACAACTTTGAACTTTGCAACGAATTTTAGCTCCTTCATTTATGCAACTTTTCAGCCTTCTAGACTTGCAATTTTCGGACCCCTACAGTTACTGCAACTTCACACATGTGCTTATTTTTGGGGTAAATTTTGAGTCTTTTTCTTCTTCGCTAGGCTTGTTCTTCTCTTCTAAGGTACTTGACCTCTTTCTTTGATATTTTTTCTTCCAAAATTTGGCTTCCTTTGAGGAGTCTACAATTTGGTTTAATTACAACAATAATGATGCCCTAATCTTCACACGTGTGAGAGGTAATGGCCCCAAAACAATCTTCAATATTCAATCTTCCTTCTTTTAGTCATTTCCTCTTTCGCGTGTCCCTCTTTTCTCCTTCTTGTCTTGTGATCGAACTTGAGTGAGAAAGCCTTCCAAATGAGGTTGATTGCCTCTTATATATAACTTTTTTGGGAGCCTTAATAAGGCCGACTTGACTTCTCTTGTAGGCCGAATTGGACTTGGAGGGTCTTAAGAACTAATTTTGACTCGATTAAATACTTTTGACTTGATACATGATGCCCAATAGGGTCTTTTACATATTACAATGATTATTTGACTTCTTTGACTCTATGATAAAGCCCTAGAAGCACACAATGGGTGCTTGACCTAAAAATAAAATGATCTAGAGAATGAAACCCATGCTACAAAAATAATACTAATAATTTATCTTTATTTTTACAATATACAATAATCAAGAGTACATTTCATATTTATGAAGACAAAACCTAGTTACATATTTCAACACTCCCTCTTAACTAGGGAGGTATTCATAATTTATACAAGGTACATGGACATTCTCATACTAAAGAATTCTCATAAGAAGAGTCAGGTTGGTAAGCCATCTCATAAGCTATCTTATCAGCTTATATCAATGCATCTCATCATATCAATCAACATTGTCAAATATTAATGCTTGACTAACAACTCTATCTCTCAACTAGATTAGAGCACAATGTTGGGGAGACCAATGATTTATAGACACCTTCATCATTGTCTCTCAAGGAACATACCCCATTCAAATGTTCAAGGTATGTCCTTCTAAGACCATTCCCATCTTGGATTTACAAATCCTCATGGAATTTCTCTTCAACTACTCTTTCTTATTGGATGCCCTACCTCATCCTCAAAGAGTATCAGAATCAACCTCAAATTCTTATCCAATCCTCCATTATTTATTCATAACATGAAGACAAGAATGATGTGTCTATCTCTCCCTCTCAATTAGGGAGGATCTGCTCATTCCTATAAAAGGAATATACTCAAGCTCACTCCTAACTAGTGAATTGTTACCAACAATAGTTATCTGCTCTTCGATGGAGATCATGGTACTATCAACTGCTTGTAGCGCTCCTCCTTTCTAATTCATCATGTCATGGATGAACTTCAACTTCTTCACCATGGATCCATAATCTTCTAGAACTTATTTGTAGGGCATCGACCATCTTCTCCATCACTTCGCTCCGAAAAAACATAATTTTGAACCAATAGACATGTCATCCTTCTTTTCATCAAGAGGTGACCTTCTTGTCATCAGCTGGCTATCCTTTATATTTCTACCTCTTCCAAGTCATCATTCTATTATGATATTCCATCCTATATTAGTTGTAGATGAACTTCTACAACTCCCTTTGGTAGCCATGTTACAACCCAACCAAATGCTTTCTTTTAAAAATAAAAATGAATATCAAATCAACATTACCTCTTTATGATGGCCCTTTGTCATGACATTTTCTTCTTGCAACAACAACATCCTTTTGCATAACGAGATCATGAAACCAAAAGATCAAGAACTAAAATATCAAGAGAAAAGATCGCGAACCAACCTCTTAAATAAAAGTAGTTCCTTGAGACTATATCTTCTAGCACTTGCTGTGCGCGTCTACTGCACCTTGGCCTCTCCTCAGGCACTTCTCAGTAGCTTTACTAACGCCTCCTTTGCAGCCTTACTGATACTTAGAAGAAGATATCAAGCGAACAACTCAACTTAGAGTAAAAAGGTGTGCGAAGCTTTTATTAACTCAAAAAGAAAACTTTGAGAGCATTACAATATGAAAACAAGAAATCTCAGAGTTTAGAAGCACTCAGTCCAACAATATGGGCTTCTCTTCTATCAATTTCTTATTTTATAGACTCTTTTTTTTTTTTTTAGACATGACAGAAAGTGGAAATAATTGAGGGTCCTGTTGGCATTTCCATAGTCCGACGGTGTCTACTCAATATTCTAGTACAATAATTCAAAAGCACACTAAGAACAATAATTCAAAGTGGAAATAATTGAGGGTCCTGTCGGCACTTCCATAGTCCAACGGTGTCTACTCAATATTCCAGTACAATAATTCAAAAGCACAATAATTCAAACTTTCACTCTTTACAAGGAACCTAAGGACGTTCACCATGGTCCCTTAGGGCTGCGATCTGAGTCATAATCATCGAATTTTTCAGAAGATGGATTCTCTTTTAAATATGCTTCCTCCATTAATTTTAGATATTTTTCTTCGTGGTCTAGCTCGGTGGGGTCTTGAGCATCTTGGTACACATCTAAAATTAAAGTTTTCTTTATCTTTTGAATATGTTGTTGCTACTTTAGAGGACTGTCTGACTTCCAACTTTATTTGATCCTTGTAAGCATGATGCCTTTGGTAGGGTAACTTGAATGGGTCATCTTTCTTTCTCCATCTATTGATGTAAGATGTAGGATTTATCTCAATATCTAAGAAAGAATCTTTATGTGCTTTTGAGAAAGCTATCATCTGTTGCACTAGTAGTTCTATTCCATCCAATAATTCCCATTTGAAAATCTGGAACATACTAGTAGCTATTTTGATGGTGTGATGTACCCAAATTTTACAGTGATCACTAACACCTTCCTTTTCTTGCCATCCAAACTCAAAATTGAATGTTTTGCATACCCTGGTTGATAATAACAAACTAATCAGACATATAGTATCTATAGTCCAATTACCAGAACTTACTCCAACTGTGATTAATGCCTTTTGATTCACTGAAAACTTTAAAACAGGATGCTTCCCTTGTGATTCGGTCAATTTTTTGATAATATGAATTTTTTCAGCCAACTTTTGCATGGGAAATTCTTTTAACCGCCCTAAAACTCTATTTACTTCATCCTTATTTTCTACAAACGCGGAACTTTTTGAAAACTGATTTGCAAAAACCTATGAAAAGGGATTTGGCTCAATAACATTTCTTATTTCTGGGCTATTAAAATCCCATGGTGTTGAAAAGATTTTAATATACTGTAGATTTCTTTCTACACATTGAGATTGTCTTTCAACATGTTTCTTCTTGCAATATCTGTCCTTGATTTCCCAATCTGCAAAGGGCTCGAAGATTTCATACTGGGGAAAAGTATCTGAATGCATACAATCTGGATCTCTTCTTTGTAGATATGATGCTTCCATTTCCTCGAACAGATCTGGAATTCTTAATGTCTGTAAAGACTGACCAACTTCTATCTTGATGTTAACATCCTCAAGGTCCATCATCTTAGAACTTGTAAAGATTTCAAGTGCAAAATCAATACAACCAATCATCTGATAATAATTTAAAATTTGCAAGACCCAAATCATAGATTGAGTATACTGTATGGACCATAAATCATCAAGTGTTCTAAAATATAATTTGACTTTCATATTTGGTAAATAGTATACTTTTACCAATTCAGGATCCAATCCAAGAAGTGTGCCAATATTCTTTGATTACCAGGCTTGACATTTTTGAATCCATTGGTTTCTTCGAAGCCTGATTCCAACTACCTTTTTTATTTCTAGACAAAGATCTTCAACATGCTTCTCGAGAATTTTGAGTCTTTTTGCCAAAGTGGCAAGATTGTCTGGCTGGTCTGGAATATCAAAAATGCTTCCTCTAAATTTTGTTCGGCTGCGGCCAATTCTATGAGCTTTATTCATTTCCCTGGTAAGAGCATCAGCAATATAGTTAGAATTCCCAGGAATCCATTCTACATCAAAATCATATTGCTGGAAACAAATTTGCCATGCTAATAATATTCCTCTTGCCATCTGTCTCGATAATTTTGCTGACAAGAAATATTTAAAATTCATTGAGTCAGTTCTAATCAAGAATTTTCTTGGCGTAAGATACAATTCAAATTTTTGAATGCCATTAAATATTGCAAGAGTTTCTTTTTCAGCAGCAAAATAATTTTTCTGGTTGGGGAGGAATTCTCTTGATGCATAGGCGCATAATTCTTCTTCTTTGTTTTCCTCCTTTCTTTCAAAAAGAACGGCTGCCCAAAAATCATTTGAGGCATCTATTTGTAAAATTAACAATCCTTCTCCTGGAGGCTGCAATTTTGGCAGGGACTTATATTCTTCTTTGAGATTTTTGAGAGCGGCAGTGGCTTGACTAGACCATCCTGATTTTAAATGCTTTCAAATAGGAGCAGTTTTTTCAGCTAGCCTGGGAATGTATTTATGGATGTAATTTAAAACACCCAAAAATCTCTGAATCATTTTGGTGTCTTTGAGTTCATCAGGGAACTTAGCAAGATTTGTTAGCACATGCGGATGCATTTGTATATTTCCATCGATTACATGAATTCCAAGGAAATCAATATCATTTTGGAATAACAACATTTTCTTTTCTGAGAGGACAATACCATGAGCTTGAACTTCTTGAAAAAATATTTCTAGATGAGCCAAATGTGTTTGTAAATCTAGGCTATGGATTAAAATATCATCAATGTAAGTTATGGTAAAATCATACTTACCAAATATAAAATCCATTCTCTTCTGGAAGAAAGCAAGAGCATTCTTTAATCCAAATGGAATAACCCTCCATTAGTAAAATCCTGCAGGGCATGTGAATGTTGTCTTATGTCTATCTGCTTCTTCAATCTGAATTTGGTAATAACCAGATTCCATATCAAATTTACTGAAGATTTTACTCTTCTGAATTTTCTGCATTATTGCTTCTTGACGAGGTAAGGGATAATGAAAGCTTTGAGTGATTGCATTCAATGGTTTGTAATTAATCACCATTCTTGCTTTACCTCGAACTATTTCGGAAATGATTGCGAACCAAAAATGCAGAACATGAATAATGGGAAACACTTGGTTCAATCAATCTCAACTTCAACAATTCTTCAATTTGTTTTTTGATTTCTTGTTCATCAGAAGGAGTACAAGGAATTAATTTACCTTTTACTCCATTATCATGCATGGTCACAATTTCTTGCTTGGGGCTCTCTTTTTCCCAAAACTTCTGAGAGTCTTCTGAGCAGCTTTTAACTACCATTGGTATATAGAGATTTGTTCTTGAGTCCATTGCGGATCTATTGCTGCTTTTTGTTTTGTTTTTAGAGCTTCTTTTTCTTCATAAATCTGCAGTACTTTCTGCCAATCTTTGGAATCATTTCTTGGCTTTCTTGTACTGGTCTTCTTCTGGATTTCTCTTCTTACTTCAGAGTCTGCAAATTTAATCTCGGAATAGATATTGCTTGTTTTTTGAAATTGAAGATAACTTTATCTTCGCTAATATTCACGGGCAAAACATAATTGATAAATGGCATAGATAACTTTATCTTCGTTAATATTCACGAGCAAAACTGAATTGATAAAAGGCATACTCAGAATTAAACTGGTAGATGGGTTGTAATGCTATATCGCAGATATCTGGACAATCTTCCCACTTATTTTTAAAGAAATATTATCCCCATAGTGAGTAAGATTAACTGTACCTCCAATCATTTTTTAAATCAAGATATTCTGGAGAGGTTTCCATAATCCTTTAAACAACGATGGTCTGGCAAGATTGTTTGAGCCACCGGTATCAATAAATGCATCAAGATCTATCCAACTATTTTTAACCTGCATAGAGACTGGTATATACAAAAGATTATTTGTTTTTAACATTTTCTTCAAGAAAGTTTGTTCTGCTGGTGGGTCGAATTCAGGAACTGGCATTGAAGATGTTTGTCCAATATTTTTATGATATGGACAAAAAGGGTTTAACCGAGGGAGAATAGGGATAACCTATTTTCCTTTGTCTTTCTCTGGTGGGAGAGACCAACATAAAGATTTTGTTTCACTGGTTTCAACATTGTCTGTGTTAGTCTCAAATTCTTCATTGTAATGAAGTTCTTCTTCTTCATCTTCAACTGAAAATTCATCAGTAGAACAATCATAACAAATATTCATTTTCTGAACAGAATTGACTAACTCTTCATCTTCTGAAAAAGAAGCATCAGTTAACATATATAGATCTGATGGTTCTTCTTCTGATTGTACAACAGACCAATCATCACAAAATTCTTCAATATCTACACATGTTTTCAATTTACCGAATGTGCTTTTTGGACAAGCACGAGCATAGTGTCCTTCCTGTTTGTATATGAAACAACAATTGTTTTTGGTTCTCAGCTATTTCCTTTTCTTTAGAAATCTGAAATTTTTAAAAGGCCATTTGGTATTTGCAATTTTCTTGGTCTTGAATTTCCCATACCTTTTATGTTTTCTCCTTTTCTTAAATGGTGTCCATGGCAAAGCAGCATGACAAACATTAGCACTGGGAGTTATATCATGTGCATGTTTTTTCCCATAGAGATATTTGACTTTCTCTTGACACCTGAATAAAAGATCTATCCAGTAAATTTGATCTATTGTTTTGCTTTGAAGCTCAATATCTTTAGAAATCAGATCTCCTAGATTTCCTGGTAATTTCGATAGAAAAGAAATTTTCTGAACTGAATCATTTGAAAGATTTGCTTTGTAAAATTTGGCCATAAAATCGTGAACAAAAGCTTCAAGATATTTTAAGTCTTTCAGTTCCATTCTAGCAAGGTCTGTAATAATTTGCTTCTTCTCATCTATTGGCTCAGGGACAAACTGTGTTTTCAGTAGTACCTCTAGAGTAGAACGTCCTGTTGCAATGACTGCTTGTCATTCTGACTGAGGAGGTCCAATCCACCAATCATAAACTATTATGGCCATTATTTTCTCTGCTAGAACAAATATGGACATATTATCAAACTTTGTAGTTACTTGCATTTGGTATAACGCTCCGATCCATATTCGAATTGATTCAACTGGATTTGTTGATTTGTCCAAATCCAAAATATAACTGCTAGAATTAGAAGCAAACAGATCTTCTTCTATTCTAGGATATTTTTGGACTTCTTTAACAAATTTTGCTTTTTGAATTGATGGCATGATAAAAGATGGAAACTTAGAAGCTGCATTTTCAAGAGTCACTATTTATGCTTTTGTTTTTCTTGGCTTTTCTGGAATAGACTCTATTTTAATTGGTCTGAAAGGTGTTTCAGAGGTGCTAGCTTCTATTTCTTCTAAATCCCAAAAACTTGGGGACGACATATCTATAGAAAATTTTGAGCTTTGAGCTGCTTTAGATTTTCTTCTTCTTTCCTTTCTCTGCATCCTTGTCTCTTTCTCAGCTCTTTCTTCTTGTTGTTCATCATGTAAGAGCTTGAGATTGGCTAGAATGAGCTCATTTTGTGCACCCAGATCATCTATAGCTTTTTCAGCATAAGAACACCATGTGGTAATATAATTACCAATTTGATACAACTGGTCTAAATCATTTGTATTTGAGGAGTTGTGTTCAACTAAAGGGGCACAATCAGCTCTTGTAGGAGGTTGCTTTGAGGAGGACGAAGTAGTATAGAATTTCATCTTTGGTGGCCATTTACCTCCTTTTACAAAGCGACAATTGGCATATTGCCATTCTTCAACTGGGGCTATCTGGGAATTAGAAATTATAAACATCTTATTTACAACAAGAAAAGGCTTAACTTCAGGCATATACAATTCATTTGAAGATAACATAGGTTGACTAGAGGTGCTGGCTATTTGGGTAGAGGATTCTATGGATTATAAGACTGGTAATGCATATTTTCTCGGATGAATGATGAGTCACGGGATGGAAGGATTTTCTTGAAGCATTCTTATTTTACCTTCTTGCAATGAAGCTCTTCTTGTCAGGCTTCCTGGTTTCTTTTCATGAGCTAAAGACTTGTATTGAAAATACCAGTCGTTTGGTAAACCTATAGAATCATAAGATACTCCCTCTACTTGTGCATTGTTTAAACCAACTGACACACAATCTCTGAGCACTAGCTATTTTAATTTCGAATGGATTGTATTAGTCAACTGGAAGGATGTATGAATTATTACAGATAAAAATTCACTTTCATCAACCATCTATAATCCTTGAACTCCTACCATAAGTTTCCAACAATCTTTTAGATGAGGATCCATAAGACTAATAGAGAAATCAGGGAAAATTGTTCCATATTGACAACTAGTAGATAGGTTACCAACAATGGTACCTATTCTAGCATGATCATAGTTCTGGTGTCTAATATCAAACACTTCAAATATGCATGGAGTATTTAAGCCATGTATAAACAAAGGGGCCAAACCTATCCTTATACCTCCAAAATGTAAATAGGAATATTTTTTATCTTTTGCATATTGGCAAAAAAAAATTATTTCTTCAGTGGTAAAAAAAGAGAGAGACACAATCTGTACAGAAGGACCTAAAATTTGGATTTCAACTTCCACTTCTTTTAGAAGCATTTTCTTCTGAAAGATATTAGAGAGAGTTTTATAAACATCATCTGCATGAAGAGTTGGAGGATTCCAAATTTAAGGATTCTCTACTATCTCTAATTCTTTTTCAGAATCGATTTCCTTTTCAAGAGATCTAGAATCAACTTCAGTAACAACACGTCTTTCCAGAGTAGAAAAGGATTTGATTAAACTAGCCATTAGGAACGTTGCAGGGCTCTGATACCAAAAGATCGAGAAACCAAAGATCAATAACTAAAAGATCACGAACCAACCTCTTAAATAAAAGTAGTTCCTTGAGATGGTATCTTCTAGCACTTGTTGCGCACGTCTGCTACACCTTGGCCTCTCCTCAGGCACTTCTCTCAGCAGCTTTACTAACGCATCCTTTGCAGCCTGTATGAATCCATCTCCAAGGCATGTGTTACCAAGGTTCTCCTTTTCCTACATACGTCTCAGGATCTTCATACCTTCTCCATGGAGATGTCATAGCTAATCCTTCTTGTTATCAAATGTTGATCACTTATCTTATCTTACGTGACTATAGATACATATGTCAAGCTCTTGTTTCACCTTCTTCATATATTGATTTCTCAGGATATTCTATACATGGTTCCTTCATTATAGGAACCATAGTGTCCAACCACCTCATCTTCTTCATGAGGTCATATTATGTTGATTACATATTGCCAATATGTAGAAGAGAGCAAGGCACATTGACTACATGCCTTCATGCATCATTCTAATGGAAGAGTTTATTTTTCTTTCACCATGCTCGAGATAGAGTATTCAACTATTCTATCTACAACTATATGATGACATGACTTATTTATCTATTACCAAATATACACATACCTCTTCCTTCATGTGGTCATCTAGATTTCCTTTGGCAACTTCCTTTCCTTGCTTGAAGATAAAAAATGTTTCAACCAACTTGACATGTTGCACATCTTTATCATCATACCATCATCCTTCTAAACTGTGGATCCCACACAAGGTGGAATGTAGATCACCTATGTAACATTTGATTCTTCTAAGTAGAGGTGAATATTTTCAACAATGATTCTATAGAGGATTTTGATGATCGTTATTCTGCAAATGATTCCTTTTAATGAAGGTGAGTTGTGACAAAATTTTATATTCCTATCTTGTTATATGACTTGCTTTAATCATTCAACCTGTTTCTTCGGTTATCCTTATATGCTTCCAATGAAGATGCCATGAGCTACTTCCTTTCTATCATGTACTATGACTGCTTCAACCATATAAACTTCTACTTTGGTTATCCTTCCATGCTTCTATGTTGATGTCATCTCAATCTCTACTACAATGCATCTGTTCATTCCTGTGATGCTTTCCATCATGACTTCTATCTTCTATAAACTAAAAAAAACTAAGTATATGATGTTATTTTAGTCATAGTAAAGGTATTTCACCTCTTCCTTCTTTGACTTCTTCTTTTCAGGTTCTTCTACTTCTTCGGGGACATGGGCTTCATTTCTTTCCTTTCTCTTCTTGTTGTCCTTTGTGAGTTTAAGACAATTCCTTTTGAAATACCCATATTATTTACATTCATAACATTGAATTTTAGACATGTCAATTTTCTTTTGAAATATTTTTGAATATTTCCCTTTCTTCCTTCCCATAGTTTCATAAGTTTGAGTTTGTTCACTTGATCCAATGTCATTTTTTGCCTTCAATATGGTTTCTTCAATTTTGCACAATGACAATAGATAATTGAATGGGGTAGTTTCCTTCTTTCCATAGATACTAGATACAAAGTGTTAGGTCAACAAAAAAGTATGTTTTCTCCTTGGTAATTGCTTTATTTCGTACTCATCCTCACATGATTATCTTTGTTTATGAATACAAGTAGAGGAAATAATAACTAAAGTCGAGTAAAAGTAATCAATAACAAATTAGACAAATCTAAGTAGGAAAAAACTAATTTTTACTATATCTGTGTGCAGAAGTCACGAACTGAATGATGGCTGCCCAATTGACAGAATGACAACATCTCACAATGGAAAGCAACAACGTTAGAGGCAAGGCAGGACAACAGAAGACCGGGAAAACCAATGGCTATTTTATGACAGAATCAGATCAAGTATAGTGAAATCCTCAAGATCCCCTGATCTTAAGGATTCGCTTTTATCTATTTATTTTTAAAATATAATATAGAAGGCCGAAAGGCAAAACTGCACAGAGTTCAGAATTACGTTGTTTGTAACTATTCTTTTTGACATATAATACTGTTATTTAGAATGTTGTAACTTGGTGACTTACATTAATGAAGAAAGGTTGTGTTTAATTCGCCTTTATATTCTGAGTACCTCTTAGCGGAGACTTCTAGCGACTTTGGGCTAGGTCAAGAGAAGATCTACTGCTTCACCTGTGTCATTATCTTTTCTATTTCATTCTTGATTACTTGTTATGTTAAGTTAATATTACTTCTGATTATTGTAAATATTGATGATTTGGTTTGCATTTGTTGTTCATTTGAGATTTAGGTTGATCTATGTGTTATATGCGAGTAATACTTTCGATTGAATCGGTTATGATAGTTCTAGCTCAGATTGTCGTTCCTTTCAAATAATGTTATTTTAGAGGTAGAATTAATCGCTTTATGCTTCTACAATCATTTGCTATTAGATAACGTTGATATTCCTGTATCCTTTGTTGTTCAATTCAGAGTTGTTATTCGATTCTAAATTGTTGTTCAATTCAGATTTGTTGTTCAATCTAGAGTTTTTGTTCAATTCGGAACTGTTGTTCAATTTGAAATTGTTGTTCAATACGGGATTTTTGTTCAATTTAAAATTGTTGTTCAATTTGGAGTTGCTGCTTAATTAGGATTTGTTGTTCAAATACCATTACTGTTAATTATGATAGTTCTCTTTCATGAGTGAGCAAGTTAGATTCAATTTTAGTTAAAACTGCCAAGTGTGATTCTTTACAAGTTGTATTCATATTTGTTTGCTTTTGTGATAGGTTAAGTAGTATTGGATAGTGCATTATGAATTTCTTTTAGAATTACTTCTTTCAAAATTGATTGGATTGAGTTTGAAGAAGATAGTCATTAGCAGTTGCAACTATTTGTATTAGTTAACCTCTAAATTCATTGCATATATAGTGCTGACACTCTTGAAATAAAAAGACTTGCCTCGAGTTGACAATTAATGTTGGAATTAAGATTGTTTGTAAAAAGACATCTTAGTGCACCAACACAAAGTTGCTCCATTCATATGGTAGTGCATTGAGCACAATAGGTGGTCATCTCTTGATCAAGCATCACTTCTCCTATCTCTTGTAGTTGATCTCTTATTTGAGATACCCTCATAAGGTATGAGGCTACCCCTTCTTCCTTTGATACCTACATCTTGTATAGTTCAGTTCTTAACAATATAATTTCTCCTGCAATACTTACAAAGAACAATTCGACCAATTTTTCATAGATGTCTTTTGCTGTCTTCAACTTTGGTACATAGGGAATGAGAGAATCCTTGATTGACTGAATGAGGATCCTTTGATCCCTTATTTCTCCTTTCATGTACTTTGATAGTTCTTGAGATTGATTTTGTGATGGTTTGGTGATGGAGCCCTTTACATATTAAATAACTTCATTTTCCATGAGAATTAAATATATTCTCTTCTTCTATGCAAGGTAGTTTGAGGTCCCAACCAGTTTATTATTTTCCTTGCAGAAAGAAGTCATTTGGTTTGTAGGTTGAGACACAAAATATAAAATACTTACTTGTCAAATGAATATACCTCCTTGATGGTGTCTTCCACTAGTTTCTTCCTTGATGATGTCTTCCTCCTTTAAGAATGATAATGTGTCTTCTTCAATATAAGGGGACATGATCCTATTCCTTCAAAGATGTTTGAGATGTGATCCTTTCTTCAATGAGAGGGTGATCACTTTGATTTTGACGATGATGAAGTTCTCTTCTTTATTCCTTTGGTTGATGATTGTAGAATATTGAGGCTTCTAAGAGTACTTCAAGTGAGGATTCCTTCTTTCTTGAAAGGAGGTAGGGTACTTGAGTTCTTCTTCTTATTCCAAGAGTTGTGATGATATGATCCTTGTGATGTAATGGATAGTCCTCCTTGATGCTCTTCTTCTTGATGATTTTCTTATACTCAACCCTTATATATCCTTTTTCAATTTGATGATATTCACACTACCTCTTCTTCTTGTTACCTTAGCTCTAATTCTATGTTGAGAAATCTAAGGCAACTAGATTAGGATGATTTTTCTTACTTTGATAAATGCTTGTGATGTTCTTTTACTTAACTTGATGTACTTTTTAGTTAGCTTCTTCTTTACTTTATTACTATAATGTTCTTATCATCAAACAACTACCAAACTATGAAGATCAAAATAACAAGAGGACACAAAATATAGGATTTTAGCCAAGGCCAAAACCTCTCCTCTTGAGAGGAAAACCCACAAGAATCCTTCTCTTCTTATAAAATCTTTAAATGACGATTTCCAAGACCTAAGACCCTTGGCAAAGATCCCTCCAGGACCATGTCAACCTCTCCTTGATGAAATTGTCCTTCACAAATTCAACCCAGGTCAAACACTTCTTCTTTTTGGCACAACTTTGACCTCTGCAACAAATTTTGGCTCCTTCAGTTATGCAACTTTTCAGCCTCCTAGAACTGCAATTTTCTTCCCCCTGTAGTTACTACAACTTCACATGTGTGACTATTTTCAGGGCATAATTTGAGTCTTTTTCTTCTTCTTTGGGCTTGTTATTCTCTTCTAAGGTACTCGATCTCTTTCTTTGATATTTTTGCTTCCAAACTTCGGCTTATTTTGAGGAGTCTACAATTCGGTTTAGCTCAAACAATGATGATGCCCTAATCTTCACATGTGTGAGAGGTAATGGCCCCAAAAAATTCTTCAATATTTTATCTTCCTTCTTTTAGTCCTTTCCTCCTTCACTTGTCCTTCTTTTCCTTGTGATCGAACTTGAGTGAGTGAGCCTTCCAAATGAGGTTGATTGCCTCTTATATATATAGGCTTCTTAGGAGCCTTAAAAAGGCTGACTTGACTCCTCTTGTAGGTCGACTTTTTGACTGCTAGGCTGACTTGGTCTCGGAGGGTCTTTAAACACGATTTTGGCTAAATTAAATACTTTTTCACTTGATACATGATTCCCAATAGGGTATTTTACATACTACAATGATTGTTTGACTTCTTTGACTCTTTGATAAAGCCCTAGAAGCATACAATGGGCTCTTGACCTAAACATAAAATAACCTAGAGCATGAAACCAATGCCGCAAAAATAATAATAATAATTTTTCTTTCCTTTTACAATATACAAAAATTAAGAGTACATTTCATATTTATGAAGATCGAACCTAGTTACATCTTTTAACACCAAAAACTCACATGTGTGGTAGAAAAGAGAAAATTTTGGCTTCCTTTTTCTTGACAAGTGTCTCTTCCTTCTTCGCTTAGGGTTTCTCCTTGTTCTTCTAGGTATTTCACACTTCCTTTTCCTCTTCAAGTTGCAGATCGAACTTCCTTGATTGACGTCCAAATGAAGTCGAGTAGCACTACTTTTATAATCATTCTGTGAGATCAAATTCTCCTAATGAGGCCAACTTGACTAGAGGGAAGGCCGACCTGGTGGAGGAGGCATAAAATACAATTTTGACTCAAAAAAAAAAAAAAAAACTTGTCATTGAAAGCCCAAATAATAATGACAGGGACTATGACTCTTGACATAAACCCTAGAAGTACTAAATGGGTGCTTTAACCTAGAAACACAATAAACAAAGCATGAAACCCATGCTTATAAATAAATTTTCTTTTCTTTATTTTGACAAATATATTTCATTATGACTCAAATAAAATTATGAAGACCAATACTAGTTACATTTTTCAACAATCCGGCTCTCGATTAGCTGCCAAGTGTCAAGTATCAATTTGTGGCCAACTGGACAACATGATCCAAGTGCATCATCATCTCTGTATGACTGGGGCTTGAACAAACAATGTGTGGTACTGAAGAGGCCCATGGTGTGGCAATAAATTCTCTACTATGGTGGAGGCTCATGGTTCTCAACGCTCACCCTACAAGTGTCATTATGACCCTTCGAAGGGCTTAGACCCCATATAGGGAGGCCAAGTCCAAGATGAAAACCCACCTAAAATCTTGTATAAGATCCAATCTGTCTCCTCACCTTCCAGTACAATTAATCATTAGTGTAATTGAGTAAATAAGCTTGCTAATCAAGGGCAGATGTAGGGGCTTCATAGTGGCATGCCCTTCCAAATGGGCTTTAAAATGTATAGGTGTTACCTCGCTCGACAAGAGAGGTTAATGAAGGACCCTATTAGGTGGTTTCAATCTTTAAGGGAGAGACAGGTCCATGTTACATCCATTAAATGACATGGGTCATGTGAAATAATGATGAAATAGAGTGGGGGCAAGAGGGTAGGCTCTAAGCCACATGCTATGGTACAAGGGTATCTATTATGAAGGAGGCCCATAACTTGTGTATATGAATGCAGGAGGGAGAAATAATGGTACATGAGTTACCCCAACCTTTTCTTTTCCACCTTCTTCATATGAATTTTTCCTTTTATTGACTTTTCTTCCTTTTACTACTCGAGGCTCCAAGGGATGAGAGCATGATGTGTATGATGTAGCTTTGATTACCCCCTTAAGGTTGGGTTGTTCATCACCTACCAAGAGTTAAGACAATCATGGGTTCCTTAATGATGTAGGGGTCACTCACAAGGATCGTAGGAACCAAGTGATGGCCATAGTGATAAGGGGTAGAGCTCATGTTTAACATTTGCCCACACGCTAAATTTTTATGTCCTGACCATCTTTTACAATTTGTGGTACATTTCTTGTTGTAAGTGGCCAAATTATGCTTTTATCTTTATTTTTAGCTACATCAACCTTAAGGGCATCATTCCAGACCCGAGCCTAAGTGTGGACAAGGGGAGGGGGAGGTTAACGCCTTGTGGACCCAAATGGAAAAAATGTGAAAAGGGATTGTAATGAGCATAGGGGAGTGAAATATATGGTATCAGGAAGCAGGACCATGCAACTAAAATTAGGGTTCCCCATGTAGTGCCACTTTTAAAGCTAGTAGCTAATAGAGGAGATCTTGAAGGATTAAGATACAAGATTAACACACAAGTTGAGACTAGGGAACAAGAGTATAGTCCAAGCCCATTCTTTTTGTTGAATCCCCCCACTAATCCATGTCCAAATGTTCCCAAGAAAAGCAAGCATAAACACCCAATTACATAATGAAAAGCCATACCTTTAGGGTTGGAAGGCCCACCTTCAAACATACGATCATAACAAATGGGTGAGGGCACATAATGGTTGGCTCAAGTGGCAAATAATAATGGCACATCAAACTATATGGTGGATGCAAGGGGCTACTGGCTACCGACTAGAGATGAATTAGGAGAAAATTTCTCCTATAGGGGTCACCCACTGGTGGTGGGAGAAAATTTCTCCTATAGGGGTCACCCGCTAGTGGTGGGTAACAACACCCACTAAAGAAAACAAAGAAAAATATTGGCTCCATGAATAAAAAGGCATGGAATAGGGGGAAAAGGCAGCTAGGGTTCCAATTGCCCTGCCCCTTGCTCCATGCACAAAAAACATTTGCAAGAGAGAAAATCGATAATAATATAACTATTAATTGTAAAGTAATAAGATTTTCCACATAATTTCACAAAGGAAGTCACTCAACAACTCTACAACTCCCACCTCTAGGCTTTCTCCTCTACTCATGCGAGCCCTATTCGACCCCTCCCAAGTATTGTGGGTTACCGTTGGATCTCAATTTGCAGGCAGGAGATGAGGAGCTTAGGAGGGGTCAGAGGATTACGTGGAGTTGCTTGTTTGGCTAGTGACTCACTCCGGAACAGGGTATCTTTGGTAGCCGAAGATGAGTTTTCCAGGTTTATGTGGATTCAGATTAGCGTTGGAGTCTCTCCTCCGAGGGACATCTACGTTGCAGTTTGTTACTCCCCCCAACCTCTTCACTATTTGTTGTCTGTAATGGCTAAAATGGGGACCCCTTTATAGACTTGTACAATGACATCACCCAGTACTATGTTGTTGGGGAAGTCATCCTCCTAGGTGACTTCAATGCTTGCACTAGAGATCTCCAGATCCCTCTCCACGATCGATTAGAGGATGTATTTTGTACCTAGGGGATAGATCTAGATTTAGTAGGGCTTCACCGGATGTCAAATGATTCTTTGGGGCCCACTACAGTTTATGGTAAGCATCTATTGCAGCTGGGGGAATCCCAGGAGTTTTTTATTCTAAATGGTCTCCCCTATTTCCCAAACTCACTTTTCCACATGTCGACCATATGGCGGGGGTGCGAATGTAGTTGATTAGGTACTCGCTAGCCATAACTTGCTCCCTTTTATTCACCATTTCTCAGTCTCCCCCACCCCCCTTGTTGATCATGCACTTCTTTCCTTCTCTCTGGTTTGACCCTCCCCTTCCACCCCATCCCTCCCCTCGAGGCCCACCCCGAACTACCTTCCGATTCGATGAAGGATACATTGACATCTTCTCATCTACCCTATGCAAGATGCTCCCATCAATGACCCAATTTTCATTTCTTGATTTTGCTTCCAATAAATACACTTGTCTTTCAGTTTCCATTTGGGAAGTAGCACTCAAATCCTTCCCCACTCCACTCATTCCACTTCCATCTCCCCTAAAGTTGGATCTTGCTCCATGAACAAATGGTATGATGATGAATGCAAGACTCAACATCGAGAACTTCGATATGCTTTCACCCACTCTCAACGCTTCTACTCCGACCTCAAAGCTTCTTATCATCGTCTCCTCCGTCACAAGAAATGACTCTTTGTCTCTCACAGAAGATGGGAAATTTTGTTCTCCTTTCCCAGTCCCCTAAACAATTATGGTGTACCATCTTCCTCGATGCTCCCCTCTTCCACCTGGCCTCGACCCTACATCCATGTTCTCTCACACTTCCAACCTTTATGATATTCCCGAGCATGCAAAAATTCATTTTACCTCCCCACCCTCTTCATGTTACCTATTCTCAGACAAAGATATTAAAGAGGCCATTTGGGTGATGAACAACAACAAAGAAGCCGATGAGGAAGGCTACCAAGCATAGTCCTTTAAGCACAGTTTCTGTGCTTTGGTTAGCTAATTGGCTGATCTCTTCAACCATGTTGTCCGTGAAGCTTTTCCATCGACATGGTCACACCACATCATCCATCTGATCCACAAATCAGGTTCCAGCTCAAATCCCAATAACTATAGAACGATCATGGTGGGCCACATATTCTCGAAGTTGTATGCTTTTATTCTACATAGGAAGCTCTCCAGTGACCTTGAGTAGAGACAACTCAGAGCTAGGGGACAGGCAAGTTTTTGATTGACTCATCAAACCATTGACCACATCTTCACCCTTTGCGTCGTGATTGAGGAGGCACGACATCGCTCTTCGAAATTATATTGTTGTAATATTCCAAATAGAAATTTTACAGAGATAATCAAAGACATGCACAAAAATAACAACACAATAAATTTCAATAAACACCCATGAACAGAAAAATGTTCTGGAACACCCAAATGGCCAATTTTTATTATAAATAAGCTATTAGAGTACAATAAAATTGGAAGGAGTGTGCCTGGGTTTGATCAAGGAAAGCTACAAGCCCCAAGTGATCAATCTCCCATTGCCCAACTACTGCTATAGTTTGTCCCTCTAGAAATCTGCATTGGCCCAATTTTTCTTCATTGCTGGTTGACTTGGTACCCTGATTGGGCCCCTCAAAACTACCCAGAAAATTTTGTAAATTTGGGGATGTGATCTTTGTCAAAAACCCAGAAAATTTTTTCTCTAGTTTTGACCCTCCAAATTTGACCCCAAATAGCTTAGCCCTCCTCAAATACCAGAATGCTTCACCTGTAGCTGAAAATGATGAATTTTTGCTCCAAAATGCTAGTAATCTCTCCATAATCCCCCTCCAAATGAAATACTAACAACTCAACCCCTAAATCCTCTAACTGACGCTCCACACAACAGTCACCCAAGAGAACTGCATAGGCCTGTGAGAGATGACGTAGTAGCAAGCTTCAAGGATTGGTACAATAGTAAGGAACTGAATATTCTATGCTCAAGAATGCTTGGATCACCTTGAAATTGTAGCCACTGACTCCTCTCCAAAATCCCATAAATACCCGGAAAGGGTTTGGTCCAACTCTAAGCCAAAAACTGAGCCCACCAAGTGATCTGGATTCCCCAACGAACTAGCAATTCGCCCTGCTATAAGAATGAGGATTTCAAGCCCGAATATTGTTAGAAAAATTCTATTAAATTAGCTGGAGACTCCTCTCAATAAACCCACAAAAATCTAGAAAGGGTTTGGGATAAATCCAATGTGCCCCAGTGACCCCAATAAATGTGTATGGTTCTAACTAGTTGGAAAAACGCTTTGTAGAAATAATTTTTTTGTAGAAGGCCAATCGATTACTGGAAAAATCTCCTCCAACCCCTGCAAATCACGCCTCCAAGCCTCTTTCTTTATCCTTGAGCCGAACTCTCCAAATATCCTGTCAAAATGTCTGCGCAGTAGCTGTCAACAAACCCTTGAAATGATTAATTCGGCCCTCCAAAATGTAGCATTCTCAGCCCTGCAAATCACCAAGGAAAAACTCGCCCTCCCTATGGATAAATCTATGCAAATTCTCTGGCCAAAACTCCATTGTTTGCCACCTTCTCTCAGCCTCTTCGAATTTCCTTCTACACCCTAAGAGAAGCATGCTCCAACTGGAAATGGTCTACAATGTAGCTCCTAGGGAAGCCCTAAGATGGACTCCTTACTCCCCTTGGGTGACGTTCGAAGTTCATCGAAGGTAGAGGTGGAATTTCTGCTCAGAAATCCCTTATGTTGAATAACATGGTTGTCTTGGCTAAGCAACTCAAGAGAACTAATGTTAAAATTATAAAATGACCAAAGATAATCCACAAAATGAGTCCATCCTCCTTTTATAATTTCTCCTCATGCATCTAGACTCCTTTTTTAATATTATTTTATTGGTGGGGGTCGTTTTCCACTGAGTCACTTTTGCCGCCATTTAATAAAATAGTATTTTGCCGTTATTCTTTGATAAAATGGTACTAGCCACCTTCTACATTAATATTTGCCCACTTTTAATTAATATTGCTAAAATTGGGCAAAATTCCTTTGTGACTCCCATGCTCACAAAATTGGGCATATTACAACTGTTGTTTCATAGATTTTCAGAAAGCTTTTGACTCTATTCCGAGGGAGGCCTTACTCTAGAGACTCATAGATATTGGCATCTCTACAATCCTATTGACCGCTATTATGTGCATATATGAGTCCGCTCTTGGTCATCTTCACGCGGCCCATGGGATGTCTGATTTTATCCAAAGCACTATTAGGGTTAAATAGGGTTGTCCCCTGTCCCCTACCCTGTTTGGGATCTATATTGATGAGGTGGAAGCATTTCTACATGAGCATATCCAGGACGTTGATGGCTTCCATCTTCACCAGGTTCTAATATCTATTCTATTCTTTGTTGATGATGTAGTCCTCGTCTCCTCATCCCCAGAAGGATTACAAATGTCATTGGATGCCTTAGCTCTGTTTTTTTTATCATCGATAGGACGATCAACCTAGGTAAAACCAAGGTTATGCTCTTCAATGGGGTGAAGAAAACCTCAAACCTTCACTTTCTATTCAGAGAAGAAGTGATTGAGATCACTCGCACGCATACTTACTTGGGGGTGAAATTCTCAGGTCCCTACTTCAATTTGCGACCAACACTTTAGCCTTAGATCAATAACGGATATAGATCCTCAACCCTTCTCGAGAGAGTGCTTTCGACATCACTTCCAAGACATCTCATCCAAGATGATTCTCATGGACACCTTGATCCATCCCACTATTCTATATGGCTCAAGGATTTGGGGACCGTCTTTACTTGAGTCAGATTGGGCTTCAGTTGAGAGAGTCCATATTCTTCTTCTCCGCCACATCATTAGGTGTAAACTGATAGTACCGCAACGCATCATCCTTGCAGAGTTTGGAGCTCAGCCCTTTCGGCATGAGACAGTCTTCATATTGGTTTCATTCTTGCATCATGTCTAGGGATTTGCAGACCCGATAAAGAGTAGGGACCCATATCCTTACTTGGCATATTTCTCTTTTGATACTATTGCCCATTCTAGTCCCTCAGGGCGAGCCATATGTTGGTTTACACGAGTTTCAAATCTCTTAGAGTAACTGGGAATTCAGTTGGATCATCTCCCTCCTTCCCGATATTCCTTAGATGCTCCTGGTCACCTTTTACCTACTAGACAAGAGCTAAACAAGACCATCAGGGAGGACATCTATAGACAGTTCGTCGAGGTCACCTAGGTCAATCCTCTGAGAGGGTTGCGCCCAAAGATGGCCTTCTATGTTGAGCACGTCTTGGAGTTGAGAGACAGGCTCATTGTTTGACTCGAGTATATGTTTCACCATTGGATGCATGTTCTTCACATTCCTCTAAGCCAGTTCAGAGTAGGTTCTCATAGACTTCAGGTAGAGATGGACCACCAGGTGGATAGACTAGACATACTTTGCCATGTATGTCATTTACAGGAAGTGGAGACCGAGGTATACTTCATTCTTGGAGGCCCTGTCTACTACGAGATCAGAGGAAGGTTTCATTGCTTGTTTAGAGATTCTCGGACCCTCGCCGAATTTTTCAAGTATCTTGATCAGAGATGTTTGGCCCTATATGTAGGAGGCTCTTAGGTTCCAATCGCATATTCTTCAGCCTCCCATTAGACCAGACCCCACACAAAGGATAATGACATTTTTCAGGGTACTACCTTAAGACAGGGGCACCAGGAGATCGATTGATACCAGTACGTATCTAGACTCTAGATTAGTGAGGATCCGTGGGACCTCACCCTGCCACACGATATCTCAACAACAAATCTGTCTCAAATTCGTTCCTGGGAGATGGACTAGGTCCTCCAGTATTCAATAACATGCGAACCCCCCAGGAAACGATTTAGTGGATAGTTTGCACTTGCCATCAGCTCTTCATCCGGCCAACAAAATTTGTTGAGTTTCTTCAATATTATTCATTCAGCCTCGGATGTTAGGAGAGATGGGTCTGATCCTCATACCTATTAGCTTCTGGATCTTCTATGCTAAGGCTAAATGTTGATTTACTTTATGCATTATATCTTTTATAGGGGATTGTTTGGTTCTCTCGCTTTGTATATACATCATTGTACTCAATAGTCCCTTTAACCTACTTTATGGTCATTAATTAGACATAAATATAATTATCTTATCATATTTTATGAGGACCATCAAAAAATCATTTGAAAATCTCTTTTTGCTCATTGTAACAATTATATATATACACATATAAAAAATTTGATTTTATAAATATTTATAAAAATTATAATTTTATTATTATTTAAGTGAGTGAATTAAAATTTTAAATTCCTTTCTATTAAATATAATTTAATTATTTCATATATTTATTATTTTATAAATATATTATTCCATCCACTTTACTTTGAATTAATAAATTTATTAGAATTATAATTTAAAATTAAGTTAACTATACAATCAAACCCCATTATAAATTTTTATGATACTAATCAATTTATATAATCAAGATATGATTTAAATAACAAAAATAATTATAATTAAAAACATTTGACAATGTCACTAATAATACCCTATTATTATGTCTGGGTTTTATAATTTAATAATTAATGTTTCAATAATTCTTCTCAATTTCTGAATTTAAATATTAGTATATTTAAATTTACAAAACTAACGTCATAGCTAGTCAAAGCCACGCGACGCCTTTTTTATATTAAGTCCCCTGTACAAATTAAAACAATGCACGTGTCTGAACCAATCAGAAAGCAGAGGACTGTGATACGACCAATTAATATCGACGACTTGTTAACACAAACCAGGCATATTTAAGAATCTTCCAAATGTGCAGAAAGTTTGCAATTGCCATTTCTTCCTCGGAAATTCCAGGGAGGATCGATTTGGAGGCCCAAAGAAAGAGGACTCAAGGATTTTTTGAAAAATGGATAAGGAAGTTATTGCATTTCAGCGGGTTCTATGGCTTCTGATTTGCGTAGGAGGAATTTTTGGGGCTTACATATATCAAGGATATTTGCAGGAAATATTGTAAGTTAATAAACTCCATTTGATCATTTCAGATGCTTCTGTATGTTTGTTTGGTTTTTTTCTTCTGTGCTTTTGTTTTTGTCTGGGTAGACATGTTTTTTTTCCTGTGTGGATGTGTGGCTAGGTGTGTTTTGGACTTCTAATTTCTTTGAGGTCAGTAAATTTTACGGAATGTTCCAATCGGATGTTAATTTAGCATTGGCTCTCTATTGATGAACGCAGGTTAGCTTTATACGAAATCTATCTGAAAATTTTACCCGAATTCATTAATTCGTGTATGTTGGTGTTTAGGATTGTACAACTCCTTTATTTCCTATCCGGAGGTGGATCCTGGTTCTACAAACAGGGTCTTATATATCAATTTTTCAGTTTGGTTTTTACTTTGGCCCTGTATATGGAGTGACAACCCCTTTAATTTCTTCTCTCGAGGTTGGTTTGTTGTTTGTAAAACGAAGGGTCTCACATATTTTTGTGTAGAGGTGAATTCCTTGTACTATAAACAACCAGTATCATACATAAACAACAGGTGTGGAGGTGGATTCCTGGTCCTATAAATTAGGGATCTTATACATCAATTTAGTACTCTAGCTTTGCCCTTAAACATGAGAACTTGTTCATATGATAATTGCAATACATCAATTTAGTATTCTAGCTTTCAGTACTCTAGCTTTGTCCTTAAACATGAGAACTTGTTCATATGATAATTGCTTTAATTTCGACCAGAGCAAAGTTTTTATGCTTCCAAAGCGACCTTTTTACGAGACTTTGTTATTATGTTACAGCAGGAAAACAATGTGCGTTGCTGCTAACATGTGTGATCTGAAGCTCTGTTGGGTGCTGAAAATTTAAGCTTTTGCAGAGATTTTAGGGTTTGGGAACAGATAATGAAGATTCTTTTGGACTATTCCTTTAAATAACGATTTAAATAAGGAGAAATGTTACTGATCCATCTGAATTGTTCTATCTGAGCAGATCCACTAAACGTTTTGGTCCCGATGGCCAGAGATTTCAACACCTACCATTCCTGAGCTTTTTACAGAATGTAGTCTGCTTAGTCTGGTCATACATAAGTAAGTTATCCGATTCACCATGGTGCTTGAAGTTTCTGTAAGGTTTTCTTTTACAGTTTTATCAAAGATAGCAATACTGGCTGAAGGAGCCAATAACTGAAACTATGTTAATTTGGGGGGGTCAATTTCTTTGAGAACAGTGACGAAACTTTGGTCCACAAGAAGCAGTGGCACAGCTCCACTGTGGGAATTTTGGAGCCCTGGTTTAACAAATACTATTGGACCAGCATTAGGTCTCCAAGCATTGAAGTACATCAGTTACCCTGCCCAGGTATGTTGAAACATTTTAGAGTTTTCTCATTTGTTTATCGTCATGGATAACCTGTTTTATTGAAATCACTGAGTCAGTCTATACGATATTAAACTACTAGTTGTCTTTGATTGTGTTGGAAGAATTTGTCATTGATGTCAAAGGGAGAATGGGCTTTTGATATGATGATGATATGTTTGCAAAAAGTCAGTGAATTTGGATGTATGTCCACCTAGATTTAGAATCCGTAACAGCAAATTGCGGTCTTTCTGGATCATTATGTCCTTTCCAGTGTTTCTGAATTCTATTCCTGCATATATTAATATATATGCGTATATGGACATATTCCTGCATATATTAATATATATGCGTATATGGACATCTTTAATGCGAAGACCTTTTCCATGTTATTTGCTTATATTCTAATTTTTCTTCCCATTAAACAGAATGTCTTTATAAATTGTTTGGACACAAAAATGTTGATCCTGGCAAAATATTTATCATAAAATTCAAATATAGTGTTTTCAATCCTGTATTAATTTTGTCTTAATTTTGTAGAGAATCCAGTTAGACACAATTGACATCAGTTTCCCATGGCACATGTAGAATTGATGGTCCCTGATTGAAACCTAGACAGCAGAATGTTTTCTTTAGAAGTTACCAAAGTAGTAGAATTTCGTCGTGCTATGGATGTGTAGTAAAGTTCCTTTCATAATAGCAGAAGCCTTCGAAACGTCAGGATGAATGACTAACAAGCTCTATGAAAACCACCTGTCTCCATTTGCAGCCTTCCTCTTAGATACCCTTACAATGACTCCTTATTATTGCATACTGGTATTGAAACACTCTTTGCAGTTGCTAACGGTTGAGCTTCCCTGATTGCGTTCTTACATTCTTCCTGGTGCATAAAACAACGGTTTGTCTGAATTTTTGTATTCAGGTAATTGCAACAAAAGCTAAATAATAAAATATCAGTTGTAAGTTGACTGTATTGCATGATTTAGCCTTTCTCCGAACTATCTTCTGTGATCATTTATAATCACTGTTGTCAAAACCAATTTTTTCTTTTGAGAATATTAGTTTAATGCTGGTATTCAATTTAAAGATGAATCATTAAGCAATTTCATTTGTGATAACTCTGTTTTAATTCTTATAATCATTGCCAAAGAGGAATTTTGAGATAATTTCCTGCTTCAGTTTTTTACAATATTTGAAATGCTCTTGTGTGGTTGCAGGTTTTGGCGAAATCCTCAAAAATGATTCCAGGTATGATTTATTGTTTGGTTGTGAACGAGTTTGTTTTTATGTGTACATTTTGAAACTGGGAATCTGTCCTTCAACTGGTAGTTCAAGCTTCTAATAAGCAATGAGCTTTTGGAGGAAATGTTTGGATAGGCAACCAAAAATTATGATTGGAAATTAACTTGTGTCACAAGGATATATTAGAGGCATATTTGAAAAAATGTATCTGACTTTGACAGGTTTTGCCTTTGAGCTCTCACAAAGTTGCACTATGATTCAATACATTTGACGATAATTGTTGGTTGGGATTATTTATGAAAATATAATTCTAGACTATGTCATCCATTTGCAACGTAACTGAATTCCCGTACCACGGCAAATTTTATCTGACAGCAACAACCATCTAACCAGATATATACTGTAAAGACAACTTAGTAAATGGCTATTCAAATTTTCAATGGTTGGCATGGCAGTGATGCTGGTTGGAGCATTGTATTATGGCATCAAATATACTTTGCCCGAATACATCTGCACTTCTCTTGTTGCTAGTGGTGTATCTTTGTTTGCACTTTCTAAGGTATTGCATGTATTTCGACATCTGTGCGTTCTTTTGTGCAACAGTCTACATTGTACTGAGATAGACTGCACTTTATTTGGAGCACAATTGCAGAGTAGTTCGAAGACTGTAAGTAAGCTTGCACACCCAAATGCACCATGGGGATATGGTCTTTGCCTTGGCAATCTTCTCTTCGATGGATACACAAACTCCACTCAAGATAATATAAAAGAAAGGTAATCCTTTCCCTTTATTTAATATTTTGATAGAACTAAATTTTTGTATGAGAGAGATCTTTGAAATTGTAAAATTCTTGTGCGTTTTCAGATTTCCTAAAACAAGTGGATGGGACATCATGCTAGGGATGAATCTCTGGGGTTGTGTGTACTCGCTCTATATGTTTATCTTGCCAGGTGCTGGTGGTTTTGAGGCAGTGCATTTCTGCAAACAGCACCCAGAAGCTGCCTGGGATATTTTATGGTTCTGCGTTTGTGGAGCAGTTGGGCAGAATTTCATCTTTATGACCATAAGCATGTTTGGGTCTTTGGCGAATACCACCATAACTACTGTACGCAAATTTTTTAGCATTCTGGTATCATCACTGTTTAGTGGTAACCCACTGTCAGATAGACAATGGGTTAGCGTATTCATGGTATTCGGTGGCTTGGCATATCAAATCTACTTGAAATGGAAACGGACACAACCCAGGAGCAAAGCTCTTTAACCAAAATTGATGTATGGTAATTTCATAGTAGAGATTTGGATTTCCTGTTCATGCGATGTTCAGGCAATCGTGACCTTCGAATCTTGGATGGCCATATCTCAAATTTACCTGCTATACTTGTTCCAGAAAAGGTTGTATAATGAAAAATAATTGCATTGCTTTACAGGAAGAGATGAAAACCTCACTAATTTTCCCCTCGTGTGAGGCTGCCATGTATTGGAATAAGAGGAGAAGTATAAGATTGATTCTGGGCGAGCTCTTAAGTTCTGAGCTCTGCAAACAACTAATATTTGATTTATTGCAGTCCGATAAAAGTGGGTCTAACGCATATGTAATGAGGTAGGGTACTTCTTCAGTGAAATGGAACTCTTCACTAAGAGTTTACAAAGAATTTTTACTGTTGAGCTCCACTTCATATATTTATATAGTGTATAATGTAGTTTGCATGCAAAGCATCACTAACCTGTGGGTTGGTAAACACGGAAGGTTAGATCGATTAACATCTGCCATCATAATGGCCCCTTGATAGAGTCTGGATTTATAAATAGCTGCTATATGAAAGAGGCTTAGAGCAAATTAACAGGAAGGTACATTGGCGAGATCGACAAACAATGGTGCCAATCATGAAATGTGTTTGTAGAGAAAAAAGTCATGATTCTAAGGAGGTATGAATGATTCTGAGGTATGAAGTAAAATGATTTTAGGTCATAAAGTGATCAAGAAGAGGTAAGTAAATATGTCTCCTCTTCCAGTAAAAATTTTTGTCGTAATCTTTAATCAACGGTTAATTTATCATCTATTTTAAACTGTACTTGTAAATGCTAAAATTTGTCCTTGGGCAGGGCTTCAAGTTTTCTGTTTTGAATATTAAATATATTAATTACAATCTTTAAGAACCATCGCTAAAAGGTAGAAATTCAGATTTAAACTTGGCCATGACGGGGAAAATCAAGTGAAGAGTCAACATGGTGATTCAACAAAATTTGAGTCAAATGCAAAGCCAATTCACTACCCGAAGTGTTAAATTTTCAGCACATGGTCAGTGAACCTGCACTTCTCTATAGAGAAAAGCAAAAATCTTTCAAACCAGCAATCTGCAATACTCAATGACATCTGTATTCAATTAACTGAAAGAAGAAGCTAGAATGCAATAGCTCAAACACCTAGCTGTCTCACCCTTACAAATCCCACGTAATAGGAGAACGAAAATCGATCAATCCAGCAAAACGAAGGAACACTACATCTACAGACACAATACTTTTCCAAGAAAGAAAAAACAGCTTGCTTTCATTATAAAAGTAAGTTACATTTACATAGATCTTTCTACTGTCTACCCCTGTTGACATTCAAAATGTTACTCTCTCTCATTGTCCCTATCACTTTTTGCATTGTAATCTATGTTCTATCTCTGCTTACTATCCTCTACCTATCTCCGAATAATAGATATCATTCATATTCTTCCATCATACAAAAAATGTATTCTGTTCTACTATATGTTTCGTATAAAGCACAAAAAATAAAATGTAATTACATCTACGTTTGTGGACATTCGAAATCTGAAAAAAACCCATCAAATCTTGAAGTGACCAGACCGCTGGAAAATGCCATTCTCATAAACAAAGAAACTGATTAGTCCTGGCTCTGAGCTGCGTCTTTTTTTGGACAATGTATCTGCAACATGGTTTTGTTCTCTATAAATGTGGGAAAAGGAGATACTTTTAAAATATTTTATCAGCATCCTGATCCTGTACATCCAATTCATTAGTGCAGGAGTCTCTAGAACATTCCTTAAATTAGCCCACTCCACAATTACTTTGGAATCTCCAAAGACATCGATCTCCACAAAATATTACTCCCACAGAGCAATAAGTTCCGCTCTGGTGTTTGTGCCTATTCCACTGAACCATATGAACTGATAGAAATCTCCAAGCCTTAAAATAATAAACATCCCACTTCCGCATTGCCCAAAAGATGATGGCCTGTCAAAAACACCTATAGGGAAATTTGCCTAGATAACCTTTGGACAACATCTTTTTGATACCTTTTGTTAATTTTTGGTATGTTCTATGCTTAAAAGCAATTTACTTCAATTTCTTAATTATCCCAATACCAATATCCAATTTAACAATCACATCAGCATGATAGTAAATGCAAATAGAACATAAACATAAATAGTAGAAGACAAGCCAATACAAGAGGACACAAGATGTGGCACCAGTCAAGGACAAACCTCAATGTGGGGAAACCCTTGATCAATTCTTCTTATATTATTCAATAGATCAATAGAGAGAGTGATAGTACAAACTGATATTTTATGACAGCAATAGCAAACCCTAACCAACAAAGTCAACGCTGGTCAAATAGATCATATATGACCTCCACATTAGCTCGGTCAAAGCTCAGTCAATTCGGCCTCCAACAGCAGGATCAAATAGCCCAAAGCAATCTGAAAAATCAGTCAAACATTGGTCAACAAAAGTCAACCTGCAGCCAACAACTAGGGTAGTCAACATTGGTCAAACCAGAGGTCAGATCACCACAGTTTGCATGCCCAAATCTGTGGCCTACCAAGGAGAAGTAGCCTCACCCAATCCGTAGTCAGGGAGAGGTCAATGTTGGTCAATGCTGTCCTAAATAGTCTTCCTGCAGCTTTGGTCAAACCTAGTCAATGCAAACCTAAATAAAAAATTGTCTCCTTCCTTCGCATGTGTGAGAGATGCTGCCCCAATCTGCGTACCCAATCAAGTGAGGAGAGATAGATGAGTGAAGATGAGATGATCGAATAATGAGTTTAGGTCTCCTCCTTTTATATGCAACGTTGAGGTTGCGCTGGGGGTGAAAATTCATGTTTTGATCACTGACCAATCTTGACAATTTGTCAATAATACAAATAAATTCATATCTCCATTTTTACATGTCAGATCGGATGATCTTTAGATTAATCCTACACTGTAGAAATTTTGAATAATTTAACACATATTCAATGGAGATTATCCTGATCATGTACTATTGCGGAAAACATACACAATACATAAGCTCCTCTACGTTGATCATCAATATAGCAGCATCAATAACAATAAAACATCAAGAACATGCACACTAACACAGTATGTATCCCGGGGAAAGCATTTCGCTAAAAACCCCAACTATCTGTATATTAATGATTGAGTCATGTAACATTACACAGCATAATACTTCTCACAAGTATCTCCACCTCTGTTACACACAATACAGCTCAAATCTGAATCAATCACTGGCTCAAATCTCCTCCGCTGCTTGCCTGCCTCCTCTGCTCAATCCTGCAAGAAGAATTAATGATAATTTCAAGGCAACCAGGTATTTACTTGGCTAAATAACGTGAGCACAAGCTACAATGTGGAAAAACTCATTGACATACTCAATCCCTTTGATTGTGCAAGATCTGGTGCACAACTATAGTCACAAATGATAGCAATCTGATCCTCTAACACCTGTCCCTGTTGAACTGAACATGCACTGACATGCAACTGAGTTAACTGATGTATTCATTAGTTGTATTATGAGTTAATAACTTGTGAATTAATTAATAACTAATTCACCCAACTCATCTCTAGTCTATTTGCCAGTTAGACTAAATACAACCAGTTTAACAAAGCTAAACTGAACACAACTCCATCAACTGCACCTCCAGTCCACTAAACTCAACTCACTTGAGTTCTAACTGAAGTCCTGCATGCAAATATTAGTCATTCCATACGTAACCACGTATTTCCTTCTGGGATCTGCATGTACCACATCCGTAGCTCATCCTGAAGTGCTCCAAGAGAATAAGACAAAGTTTATAGTCTAAATATTATTATGAGCTAATAATATTTGACTTTTCTATATTTAGACTGAGCAGTCACTCCGCCGTGATCTAAAAATAGAAGTCCATCTATTTTTCCCAACTTGATCAATCATTCATAAACAACAACCTGCAATTCATAGACATGATCCATATGTCTAAAAATAGACATAGTCTAAAAATAGACATAGTCTAAAAATAGACTTGCGCCAACTTAGTGAAGGCGACTCCTTTCCAC
>APFE031443551.1:4088-37670 GCA_000404065.3 Pinus taeda
TTATAGACCCTTTCATGCATTTAGAAAGGGTCCTTAGTTTTTGTATAAGACTCAAACCTGGAAGTTGCACTACTGTACTTCTGGTATATTTTTTATAAAGACTGGGCCAATTATTCCAAATTTTAACAACGAAGCTTTTATGTGGATGTGCACTATTGCCTTTATATGAAAGTATCTCTGAGATGAAAGAAGGAATTCGAATTGCGATTGATATTGGGAATGATTTACAGCACATATGGTACTACTATCTATGATCTGAATTCATTCTTTTTATGTGAATTGTAATTTGATTACTCTTGCTATTATTGAATATATGTATGTGTTTGCAACAACATTCTTTATATTTTTCACTATTGGATGTTTAAAGGATGTTATTCTTTTAGTCATACATGTATCAGTAATATATAGAAGATAAGTGTAACAATGTTTTATTAATTACTTTGTTCAACTATTTGAAAAAAGCAATTATTATATGAATGAATGTCTTTGTTTATCAAATAAAGTCATCTATATGCTTATTTGTGAATAGAGATTATCAAACGTTGCACTTAAAAATAGAAATTTCCCAGGGTAGAATAGTTATTCGTATTTTCGCTTTTTAGATTAAATCATTCATCCATTACAATTTTATTAGAAAAACAATCACTCATCCATCCCCTTTTATTCACCATTGGGAAACTGGTCCCATTATCTCCAGTCGGAGCCACCATACCAAATGGAAAAGGAGCTGCATTAAGGTCCGGACCGGGTGGTTTTCCCCGATGTTGTTGCAACGATTTTCGAAGAATCAACATTTTTGACGCTAGAAGGAGGGCATGAACTATGAATGGCGAGTAAACCAAAATCTATAGACCATTCTGAGAGTAAATCTCCCTCCACCTCACCTCGGACCTCCCGTTTGCATTCTGGAACAACAATATCCAAACGAGAAGAAGAGGAATCAACTACCACTGCTCAATCGCATCATACTCCAGAACGATTAAGTCCTGAGCCTCCTGAAGTTCAGTCTCTCATCCAGAAACTTCAAGGCTCTTCGATATCACCACAGAAATCTGAAGTATCTCAAGGCAGTGAGACTTCGCAATTTAATCTAACTCACCCTCTCACCAGACTTCAAAGCGGAAAGCTCGGTATTGAACCTACTAAGTTTCCTTTACCAAAAAGGAAAAAGGCTAAAAAGAACACTGAAGGATCTGACAGTGAGACCTTTTCTTCATCATCTTCCATCTCATCTTCTCCAGTGCGAAGTTAAACATCCACTCCCCCATTACATATCGTTGTTCAGCAGGGATCACCAACTTCAACATCACAACCTATTTAATCTTCAATACTCCTCCCCAAACACCTGGAACTTCATCGGCAATTGTTGTTACTTCTAAGATGGCTCAGAATCCATGGAATAGTCCTGGTGCGGTCACTATGCCTGCACCATTACATCCATTACCTAATTATCCTAAGAAATGGTTACCGAAATTTAATCCAGATGCTGGAAAATTAGCCGAAGAACATATTAAAAATTTCATGTTATCAGTTAATCTAAAAGGAGTAACAGAAGAAGATGTTGTCATTAGGCTTTTCCCCTACACTTTACAAGGATCAGCTGGGTCTTGGTATTTTTCCCTACCCTCTGGATTCATTACTAGTTGGAACATCTTTCAAGAACAGTTTCTCACTAAGTATGGCGATGATAGATCGTTAGCGACACTAATTAATGATCTTTCGAATCTAAGTATTGAATCTAGAGAACCTATTAAGGAGTTTAACTCCCGATTCAATAAAATCTTGAATAAGATCCCGACCGACTCCAAGCCAAGTGAGCAAATAAGAAGCGAGTGGTATATAACAACCCTAACTTCAAATATAGCCATTTTTGTAGATAGGACTGCAAAACCAACTTTAGCCGAAAACATGAAAGAAGCACTTGCTGTAGAGAAACACATTATTGCTTTAGAAAATAAAGCTCTTCTTGAAGATAGGAAATCCAAAAAAGTTTCTTTTAAAGATGATTCAAAGAAGAAAACCCCTAAAGATCCATATGATATGGAGGGTCTACAAAAGGTCCTCAAAACAATGTCAAATGAAATGGTTGAAATAAAAAAACAAGTAGCAGAAACTTCAACAAAGAAGCCTTTTAGGAATTTTAAGAAACCTGAGTCAAAACCACCAAATGTTATATCTAATGCAGACTTAGATCCTGAAGAGGAAGAAGAAGATGAAACAATTTCACCATCCGATGAACCTGAAGAAGAGGAGGTTGTCGAATGCCATGGAATGTGGGACTTCATATTACCCAACTCCGACACAAAAAATGAACAAGAAGCATTCCCTGTGACTACCAGGAGTAAAGGTACTCCTGAACCTGTTCAAGCAATTTCAAAGAAAAGGAGTGCAGGTACTACTACTACAAAGGAAAAGGTACCCACAAAGAAGTTAGCCGCAACATCACCTCAAAATCAACCATCATCCTCAAATATACCTTCAACATCTAAGACGTTGGTAGTATCAGATTCAATGGATTACAATATTATTGACGATATGAAGAAGACAAAGGCAAACATTACTATGTTTGAACTTAGCAAACTCAAACATCAGCAGAAATTTCTTCTTAAGGAACTAAATGCAGTACCTTCTTTGCCTCTTCCTAGTGCTAAAGCTGCAAATGATTCAGGTCAACCGCCTTCTGGTAGAATTGAAGCTACTGATACAATTTTAATCAGAGACAGATCAAATTCCCATACTCCCCCTTTCCTCTTAACCTATGAGATCTATAATCGAAACCTAGACAACTGTTTGATTGACTTAGGGGCATACTCTAATATAATGCCAGCTTCAGTTTGTTCCAAACTGAACATTGAACCCCAAAAGTCTGCAATTCATATTGTGAAGTTGGATAGAACCAAGGTCTAGGTTTTAGGGGAAATCAACTCTGTAACTATCAGGTTATCAGCTGATCCACGAGTGGTTCAGAGAATTGATATCTTAATTGCCGATATACCTGAATTTTATGGTTTAATCTTGAGTAGGGATTGGTCTGAGAAACTCCGCGGTTATATTTCTACCGATTGGTCCCATATGTGGCTACCCTATAAAGGAAAGCCAAATCAAATCAAAATCGATTGGGAGAAACATATGACCCATACTATCACTGAATTTGAATAGGAGAATCAACCAATAACATTTAATAATAATATTTTGGGGAATTACTCTTCCGAATCATTCTTTGGCAATTACACTGCCCAACCATCTCCTTTCTCAGTAAATAGTTTCACATCCCAAATCGAAATTTTTTCACAAACCAATAGATCAAGATGTGTCAATATTGCTGAGAACACTGTAAATAAAATTGTTGATAATTCTTTATTTTGGTCACTATACTTTGATGGGTCTAAATCTAGTAAAGGTTCAGGAGCAGGGTGTATTTTAGTTAGCCTCGAGGGAGAAAAAACTATGTTGTCATGTAGGTTGGAATTTGAATGCACAAATAATACAGTTGAGTATGAGGCCTTAGTTCAAGGACTATATAAAGCTATTGTTCTTAAAGTTCAATATTTGAAGGTGTTTGGTGATTAAGAGATTGTTATAAAACAAGTTAGAAATACAATTCACTGTCTTTCTAGTCACCTCAAGCACTATCAGTCTTTGGTCCAGGAACTTATATCTCAATTTTTAGCATTCAATATTTCTCCTATCCCTAGATCCCATAATGCAGTAGCAGACTTGCTAGCCAATGTTGCTTCTAAACTCTTACCTTCCGAAGATTATAGCCTAGACAGATTTTCAGTAGAGTTAATTTTTAGACCATCAATTCCTGACAATGTCACCAATTGGCGAGTGTTCAATAATGACGAAGACATTTTAAACTTCTTGACTTCCAAAAAGTCCTACATGATCAAATCATTGATGAAAGCGATCATGACCTTCAAATGAAGGAACAACAGGAAGAAAACACAATACCGAAACCAATGGTTAGACTAGAGGATCTCTATGATATTAAAGACAGGTTTAAACAGGTAACCAATTCAAAGCTCCAAAGTTCCACTTTAAGATTTGAGTTGATAAACCTAGGTACTGAGGAAAACCCTCAAAACATCAATTTGGGATTAGGAATTTCTGTGGAAGAAAGAACAACATTCATTAAGTTATTAAGAAAAAATAAACATGTCTTCTGTTGGAAATATGATGATTTAAAAACATACGATACATCAATCATTCAGCATACCATTCCAATGCTTTCTGAACAAAAACTGATTCAACAGAAGTTAAGGAAAATTCATCCTAACTTAGAGAGTCAAATAAAATCCGAACTGAATAAACCCTTGAAAGCTAAGATCATTTTTCTTGTCCGGCATTCAAACTGGGTCTCTAATATGGTGCATGTTAGAAAGAAAAATGGCGACATCCGGATTTGCATAGATTTCAGAAATCTTAATAAAGCAAGCCAAAAAGATAGTTTCCCATTACCTACCATGGAGCAGATACTCCATTCAGTAGCTGGTTCTGAGTTAATGTCCTTTTTAGATGGTTTTTTAGGATATAACCAAATTTTGGTCCATCCTGATGACAGACTTAAAACTACCTTCAGAACTAAATGGGGAACTTATGCTTACCAAAAAATGCCTTTTGGACTTATCAATGCAGGAGCTACATTCCAAAGAGCAATGGATATAACATTCAAAGGATTGATCAATAAAACAGTAGTTGTCTATTTAGATGATATTACTGTATTTTCCAAGAAAAAAGGTCTAATCATTTACATGATTTAAATCAAATCTTTGAACGCTGCAGAAGGTATGGTATCTCGTTCAATCCCAAAAAATACTTCTTTGCTCTTAATCAAGGAAAGCTCTTGGGCTTCATTGTTTCCAAAGATGGTATTTATATTGATCCTAATAGAATTAAAGAGATTTTCGATATTCCATTCCCTCATAACAAAAAATCCATGCAGTCATTTTTAGGTCAAATTAACTTTGTTATAAGATTTGTTCCCAGATTATTTTACCATTGCAAACAATGATTAAGAAAAATTCGATGTTTAGGTGGGGATCTGCAGAAAAAGAGGCATTTGACTCTATCAAACAATCAATAATTAATGCCCCTGCTTTAAACACTCCCAATTTTTCAAATCATTTCATATTGTATACTCTCGCATCCACTTCGTCTTATGCAGCAGTGCTCACTCAGATTAATGATCAAAACTTGGAGGCACCAATTTCATTCTATAGTTCGAATCTTCAAGGTGTTGAACTTAATTATTTAGAAGTTGAAAAACAAGCCTCTGTTGTGTACAAAGCTGTCAAACACTACAGACCCCTCCTTTTAAAAGCTCATACAAAAGTTATAGTTCCTTTTTCAGCAGTAAGACAATTACTAATCCAAAGGGAATTAGGAGAAAAAAGGGCAAATTGGGTCACAGCATTACAAGAATATGACTTTTTTTTTCTTCTCGGAAATACTAACTAATTTATATTAAAATGTACAGAGGAATATTACAGCAATAGACGCTTGCAGCCCAGGGCCAACTGTGGCTCCATGGGCAGCATAGATCGACACTTACAAAAGCCTCGCAGGGCGACATTAACAAAAGACCTTGACCTTAACTGAAGATTGACACTGAGAGACTCTAGAAAATATGATAAACAGCCCACGCAGGGGCATTTCCGTAGCAGTCATGTAGATTGTGGCTTCTAAGAAGACTGCTGACAAAAACCAGTCCATACAAAAAACAAGACCACCCTGGACCCGGGTTCGAGACTGACTGCTTCCCATCCATCGGGGAACCGCTAACCATGAGCACAATGCAACAGACATAGAAATATATATAGGACACCGAACAAAGACCATCAATAAACCAAAACCAGACCTGAGAGAAAGTGTTGTGAGTGAGGAAGTCGCCGGACCGCCATCGCCTTCTGAAGCTACTCCTCAGGTGTCTCCTCCTCGATTGGACATCCCCAGAAGTCTTCTGGACTTTCCATCGGAGCATCCTTGGCCTTTTCCTACGAGGAAGGCAATTCAGGGGCAAGAGAGTGCAGTGGTGGCAGCGAACATGCTGCTGCTGAAGATCCTTCCCCCGTGGGTGACTGTCCCAATAAGCTTTTTCCCTTACCCTTTCCGGATCGTTCCGCATCAATTGGAGGCCCCTCTGGTATTGGCTGCTCTCTGCTACTCTCAGCGTCTTCCTTCCCGACAGCCAAGGGCGTCCCCTCGTCATCCCTTTCTGGAGTATTGGTGAAGAGTACCGAAATGTGCGCATCGACGCCCTGATGCCCTCCAGAGCGACCCAATGAGAAAATGACTGAGCCGAAGGCAGGCAGCATGGGTTCCCCGGACTCACCACTGCCCACCTGCACTGCTTGGCCCGGTTGAATTGGGGTGGCGCCTCTCCTACGATGGCAAAAGCAGCAACAACAGTGGTGATGGGAGTCCCCCGCAGGAGGGCGGGAGGGAGCTCCCCTTCCTGAGCTTCGACGACAGGGCATCCTATCTCGAACCATGAGGTTCCCAGCAATATGAAACCAAACAGATTCTGCAATCCTTCTCCCAGCAATACGAAATCAAATAGATTGTAGCACCCCAGAAGGGCTGAAGCATAGCACAATAGAGCCCGAACACAGGCAGCGTAGAGGTGTAGAGCGACAGGCCTCTCGCCAGCGCTCTGCCTCCACCTTTCCGCCAGAATTCTCCGATTGCTCCGTTTTTTCCTCACCACAGATCGACACCAAAACCAGCCAACCCATCATTTTAATCTCATGGCCTTTTGAATTGAGGGGACGGTTAATGAATGCAGAGCGCAGGTAAACCTTCATCTCAGACCGCTTCATTAAGGATGCCTGCATCCTTTCCCAATCGATGGCTCGAGACATTTATGGCTACTGCGCCATCACGTGGCAGCGCGTGCTTGCCATATGGCTCGCCTGTAGCACGACGGAGGTCACCCGCATCCGGGGCATTACAAGAATATGACTTGGAAATCAAGCAAGCAAAGATTGTCAAAGGCCAAGGTTTTTGCAGGTTATTAGCAGGAGCATCCAATATTCAAGAATCGGAGGATACATAACACACTGAAGAAATCAATCACATAAGTATCACTGATCTTGAATCACAATATGCAGATTTGATCTTCTATTTAAAAAATGGATATGCACCTCCTAATCTTTCCTATAAAAACAGATGTGCCATTAGATTAAAAACAAAAAACTTCATAATTGTAGATGATGTACTTTTTAGGCAAAATTATTATTCAATTTTATTAAGATGCCTAGAAAAACCTGAAGCGCAAAAAGTTTTGCAGGAGCTACATGACGGACTAGTAGAAGGACATTTTGGAGCTGATACAACAACCCACAAAATCATTCATGCTGGATATTATTGGCCCACCCTATTCAGAGATACTCACGAATACATAAGGAAATGCAGAAGTTGTCAAATCTCCAGTGGAAGACAAAGAAAACCAGCCTTCCCTTTGCAACCAGTCAACATTGAACAACCTTTCGAGCAATGGGGATTGGATATCATTGGGGAAATCACTCCACAATCATCCAAACAACATAAGTATATCCTTATTGCTACTGATTACTTTACTAAGTGGGTTGAAGCAATTCCTTTAAAGACAACAAACTCTGAAGTAATTATAGAGTTTATAGATCAATTCATCATTACCAGGTTTGGTGTCCCAAACGCTCTTGTTTTCGATAATGCATCTTATTTATCTTGAAATTCTATGTTTGAGTTTGCTATTAAAAGAGGGTTTAAATTGAAATATTTTGCGAATTACTATCCCCAAGGTAATGGTTTAGCGGAATCCACCAATAAAAATCTCATTAAAATCATTAAGCGAACTATTTAGCAAAATCATAAAAAATGGCATAAATCTTTGATATTTGCATTATGGGCTGACAGAATAACACATAAGGCTTCCATAGGTACTTCTCCATTTAATCTTGTATATGGGAAAGAAGCAGTTCTACCAACCAATCTATTGCTTCCTTCTCTAGCCCTAGTACAGTTTATTGAATAAAGTCCCCCATCTTCTATTCAACTAAGAGATGATCAAATCTTAAAATTAGAAGAAGAAAGAGAAAAGGCCAAAATTATTCATGCAAAACATCAGCAAATTATCAAGTCATATTTTGATTCAACTTCATCCAGTTCAAAACAATTACAAGTTGGTGATCTAGTTCTAAATGGAACAAAGCCCATGAAGATAAAGGAAAACACACTAAGTTCCAGAAAATGTGGCTCGGACCATTTCAAATTAACGAGAAGATAGGCCATTCTACTTTCATATTGCAAGATCTATCAGGTAAGAGAGATTCTCTTCCTGTTAATGGCCTTATCTTGAAAAAATTCTCCAATTGAGGAAGTAACCCCTTCTCCTTTTGTAAATATTCAATTTTCAGCAAAATTTGTGTTCATAGTTTTTAGGATTATTAAGAAATAAAGTTGTAAGATATCTCCCATTGGCCTTTGCTATATTGAAAAAGTTGGTCAAAAGAAAGAGTTTTAATATTTACTTTTAAAATGGAAACCTTAAACAAAAGGAAAATTTCTAGGAAATTAGGTATGTTTAGATTCTGAAACCCCATTTATTTTTTGTGAAATCTTCTCGAGATTTAGAAGTACTCTAAATCATTTTAATGTTTTCAAATGGAAAAAAAAACGGTTATCAATATCAAAACAGAAACTGATTCAATCTTAGCATCTTCAACTCTTACTCTGTCATCCATGCTCTCTTAAGGAGAAAATTGTCCATCCCATTCATCAAAGTTTATGATTACTCAGAGTGTAATTCTAAATTATATTTGATATAAAAAATAAGGGGTCTTATTACAAGCCTGCTTACCATGATCATTGGGGAATAGTTTAACTGGCATTATCAATACTGCATACCAAAACATGGTAATGGCTTATAATCATAAGACAAGGGGTCTCATCACGAGCCAGCTTGTTCAGTTAGATTACAACTAGTGAATGGCATTGTCAAACAGCTGGCCACCAAACCAGGACAATGGTTTTTTATCTTGCAAAATAATAAAAAGAAATACAAAATATGAAGGCATATTTTTGGATTCATTCTTTTAATTATACACTGAAATGGATGGGATAATGGACAATCAAATGGTTAAAAGGTATCCCTCTCGAGACTATGAACGTTTGCTGGTAGCAGAGGCTCTACTTATGACAAAGGAGTCATTAAAAAGCTAAATTGGAAAGGTTCTTTGCTCTATCATTATCAACCAATAAAGGCTAATTTAAAACTTGGAATGTATTTAATTTTAACAAGAGAAGGAACTAGCAAAAATAACTCTTATTAGATTCAGAATTTATGTATACCTAGTTATATTAGAATTTTCCTCTTTTGTTAGATTTCTATATAAAGAAAGTTTAAGTATTGCAACATTTTTTAGAGATAACTGTTTCTCCCAGTGAATCACCAATCGTTGTGCTGTACAACAACCCCCCATTTCATAAAATTTTATCTTTAACTATAATATGAAATGGGTCCTTTTTAGATTTATGAATAAAATTGGTATCAACTCATTCTTCATCAAAAGGTTCAAAAGAAGCAATACATTATAAACCTTTTGAATAAACATAAATCGGTCTTATAAAATAAATATATAATTCTTTATTATTGCGATAAAGCGATCGCAAGATCGCATACCGCAACAACAAGGGATGCATAACGAAAAGACCCATTGGTTTACCCCGATCCAAAAAGTGAATAACTATCGGATATTGGGAAATGCAAGCAAGTGTAACAAAAGGCCCTCTCACTTTTCTCCGATGCGATATTGCTATCAGTAATCGGGGATTGTAGCGCGCACACGTTAAAGACACCTTTTAAAACTCACGATGCGAATAAGCTGTATCGCCATCGGGGATCGGGGATTTTGCAATGATACATAATATACCACTCAAGCATTTCTCATATTTCGATTGCGATAAAGCTAAGTGCGAATTTCAAAAAAGATTGAAAAGGCTTGGATATATCATGTTAGATTATTATTAATAAAATCCTTCCCATTCCCAATAGCGATTCACTTATGATTATCCGCCAAAAATCAAAGCCACACTTGATTGAATTATTCGGCGAATAAACGATATGATGGACATTTAAATGATTGACAGGTTAAAGTGGCCAATTAATGGAGCAGTTATGCTCAGATCTCCTTAGAGATTGTATCCGCGGCAGTATTATTTTAGTCCTTCATTATTCGTTAATTGATATAACTCTTTCATATTTGCCTCATACCACCTATTCTCTGTATTACGTTCATTTTATCTCCTGCGCAGAGCTCCGCCGATGTAACAAATTCAAGCCAAATGGGGAAGAAATCCAAGAGATTTGCAGCAGCTTTAGCTCCCGCAGTAATAGGACAATCTACTGTTGATCCAAGACCAAGTAAAAAAGGATTGATTTCAGACACTACCTGTCTTGGCCTCGGCAACACTAGCTAGCAAAGCATCTATAATCTAGTTGAAGCTGAAGAGCCTGAAACGGTATCAGTGTGAGCTACTACAGATTCAACCAGAAAGTCAGAGGCTACCCTAAAGGATTTAGCCGACTCCTACCTACACTGAATAGCAGCTCTAGAGAAAATTCTTCCGTATACAGATGTAGTGAGGTGGGCAGTTGAGGAAATCCCTGTTACAAATAGAACATTCTGTACAATCGACAGGAGAGTCTTCGGTTTGTTTCAACCTAATGATTTGAGAAAAATGTACCACTTTCCTGAACCACAGAAGAAATACAACAAAGAATTTCTGGAGAATTTCAGGGATGAGAATGAAACTGAATTAGCGCCTATTCGGGAATGGAGACAGAACCCCACAAGACACAAGCATGAATCCTCGGCTAAGTACTCTGTCGATTCATTATGTTCTCCTTATTGTTACGCCGGGACAATGATGTGTAGGATTTGGGGATTACATGATTCCTCTAAATTCTCAATTGAAATGGTTCCTTTAATGGAAGCGACAGTCAATAGTGAGATAATGGATTGGGGAAATATATAATCTGATAAGTTAGCCACTGCTTTCTTGAATTTAGAAATAAAACTCGCGTCACCGATAGATCTATTCCTCCGTTTTATTATAGTGCCTATATTTTAGATACTCTTTGTTTCAACTCTGAATTTCCTGTGTTGGGGTGGAGATGGACTCCACAAGACCCCATGCCGATTCACATTTATCACTAGAAGCTATGGAAATCCCATTATAAGGACCACCTGTATAAAGTTTGTAATGATTTTATATTGCCCATTTACTATGCCATTATTGACAAGCCTGCTCCGAAGATTTTCTCACAAGCAGAGATTGACCTAACCGCTCTAGGAAACTGGTTTGGAGAAGGTAAATTCACATACATAAGAGTTTTCGGCAGCTTTTCCAGGCCTCATGTCCTTCCCTTGTACATACCCGACAAGCTATTGGCTAGAGAATTAGCCTATCAGATTACGTCCGCAGGAGCAACCAAGACTCCGAGGACTTCAAAGAATCAGGTTTGGCCTCCTTTTCCTCTAAGGTGTGGTGTTTACACTCTGCATGACTATAAGCATGCAGATAAGGAAGCATAAAAGATAATTATGCTAAATCTCGCCACCATTCCTAATAGGCGATTTGACCCAAGGAAAATTGTCTATAATGTACTTGAACAGGAAAAACTCACAAAGTTTGATCATAAAGAAGACGATTTTGATGACTTATTTTCTTCGGCAGAGTCATTATTTCAGGTCCAAACACTAGCTAAAATGAGATATAATGACGAAGGGTTAGTAGAATTCAATAAACTCAGAGAGCAAAGGTCGCAAACTTTGCCTCTGTATTTACTAGCTACTGCCCCGATGACACAATCAAGCGAGTCTGAACAACGACTCACCAACAAACCTCCTGCTACATCAAATATTCTTGAGGAAGTACAGAGGAAAGAGAAAGAGGAAACACAAATGAAAGAGCAGGAGAAAATACAGGAGGAAGAGCAGAAAAAGGAGCAAGATAAGGGCAGTGAGGATGTCAATGTGGATACCTAGATTGATCTGAAATTGCTCCAAGAATGGCAGCAATTTGACTCCATCATAAGCAATCTGGAAGGTCCAAAAGGTGCCGATACACCCAAAGCAATAGATACACAGGATACATCGTCAACAAAGGTTCCAAGTGAAGGAACCAGCAGCCTACCCCCTAATACAGACTTAGAAATAATTCCAAAAGATCCCTCGGATCAAATCATTTTGCAGGTGGAGGATATACCTCCATTAGATTTCTTTTATAGCCCAAAAAACAGGGCCGTAGTAAAGCGACAACGGAAAAGGAGAAGGCTTGATCAACCTTCCCTGTTCCTAGAACAAATAGAGACAACCAACGCAGTTTGGAAAGAGGAGTTTGATCCTTTCGATGACCTAACGAAGCTTTCCTAGTATGCCAGAGCCTATTCGGCGGCCACCATGGACAAGGCATCGGAAGTGAGTAATCTATTAAGAGAAAAGGACCAGGCAATTATTTTTTTACAAACGCAGCTGTCGGAGGCACAACAAAAAGCTGAACAATTAGAACAACAATTGTCAACATAGTAGCAATTAAATAATCAATTGAATAAGCAGTTACTTGAAAAAAAACAGTGAGTAGATTCAAGCGCGATTCAAAGGCAGAAATAATTATTAGAATCATTGGCAAAATTGAAGACGATGAATGAACTAATGGCGAAAATGAAAGATGAGCAAATTGCTCAGCTATCACTTCAAATGGAAAAGTTCAAGAGTCTTCCACAACCTGCCGATTTCAGAACAGAGGCACTACAGATTAATAAGGCATTGGTGACACAGATAAGATTGTTGTGTCATAATATTTCTCAGGTTGAGCCCCTTTGTGATATAACAACATCAATAATCGATAAATCAGTTGATGCTAGATAGGATTTGGAGCAGGCCGATGAGACCTTGACAGATTTTCTTACTTGGCAAGACACTAGTGAGGGACAGGCAACAAATCTTCCCAAAATCCTAGAATCACATAAGGAAATCCTATTCTTAGAATGGCAGTCCCAGTAGATGAAGGCAGAGAGAGAAGTTTCTAGATGTAAATTATCCACAAGTAACTTGACTGAATTAATCAATAACACTCTCTATTTATCTAATATGATTTCACAATGTACACCAGGTAAATTGCTATCGGCTAAAACATTGGAGCAAGCATGTAATTACGAGCTGGAAAAGAATGGAAGGTTAATTGCAGGTATTCAAAGTTTAACTTGGGACACCTATTGGTTGTTCCTCGTAAAACCATACTGCCAAAGAGTCGCCCTCAAGTGTCTAACATATGCAATTGGTTGTATCATTCCCGATATACACTATGCCACATACTCAGCTCAACTCCATTCTCGTCTCAGCAGCCCTCCAAAATTGGAACCGATGCTTGCAATCTGCCAACTCATATCAAAAGGAAAATAGCCAGAGCGATGAATCATGTTGCCGACTACCAACAAACTTGTTGTGGAGAAGATTTTCATGATCCAATTGTACCAATTAAATAGCATTTTATTTTTGTAGTTAGTTAGTTTAATTAAGTATTTATAGACCCTTTCATGCATTTAGAAAGGGTCCTCAGTTTTTGTATAAGACTCAAACCTGGAAGTTGCACTACTGTACTTCCGATATATTTTTTATAAAGACTGGGCCAATTATTCCAAATTTTAACAACGAAGCTTTTATGTGGATGTGAACTATTGCCTTTATATGAAAGTATCTCTGAGTTGAAAGAAGGAATTCGAATTGTGATTGATATTGGGAATGATTTACAACACATATGGTACTACTATCTATGATCTGAATTCATTCTTTTTATGTGAATTGTTATTTTATTACTCTTGCTATTATTGAATATATGTATGTGTTTGTAATAGCATTCTTTATATTTTTCACTATTTTATGTTTAAAGGATGTTATTCTTTTAGTCATACAGGTATCAGTAATATATAGAAGATAAGTGTAACAATGTTTTATTAATTACTTTGTTCAACTATTTGAACAAAGCAATTATTATATGAATGAATGTCTTTGCTTATCAAATAAAGTCATCTATATGCTTATTTGTGAATAGAGATTATCGAATGTTTCACTTAAGAATAGAAATTTCCCGGGATAGAATAGTTATTCGTTTCGCTTTTTAGATTAAATCATTCATCCATTACCATTTTATTAGAAAAATAATCACTCATCCATCCCCTTTTATTCATCATTGGGAAACTGATCCCATTATCTCCAGTTGGAGCCACCATACCAAACGGAAAAGGAGCTGCATTAAGGTCCAGACCGGGTGGTTTTCCCTGATGTTGTTGCAACGATTTTCGAGGCATCAACATTTTTGGCGCTAGAAGGAGGGCATGGACTATGAATGGCGAGTAAACCAAAATCTATAGACCATTCTGAGAGTAAATCTCCCTCCACCTCACCTCGAACCTCCCATTTGCATTTTGGAACACCAGTATCCAAACGAGAAGAAGAGGAATCAACTACCACTGCTCAATCCCATCATACTCCAGAACGATTAAGTCCTAAGTCTCTTGAAGTTCAGTCTCTCATCCAGAAACTTCAAGGCTTTTTGGTATCACCACAGAAATCTGAAGTATCTCAAGGCAGTGAGACTTCGCAATTCAATCTACCTCACCCTCTCACCAGACTTCAAAGCGAAAAGCTCGGTATTGAACCTACTGAGTTACCTTTACCAAAAAGGAAAAAGGAAAAAAAGAACACTGAAGGATCTGACAGTGAGACCTTTTCTTCATCATATTCCATCTCATCTTCTCCAGTGCGAAGTCAAACATCCACTCCCCCATAACATATTGTTGTTCAGCAGGGATCACCAACTTCAACATCACAACCTATTCAATCTTCAATACCAACTCCTCCCCAAACACCTGGAACTTCATTGGAAATTGTTGTTACTTCTAAGATGGCTCAGAATCCATGGAATAGTCCTGGTGCGGTCACTATGCCTGCACAATTACATCCATTACCTGATTATCGTAAGAAATGGTTACCGAAATTTAATCTAGATGCTGGAAAATTAGCCGAAGAACATATTAACAATTTCATGTTATCAATTAATCTAAAAGGAGTAATAGAAGAAGATGTTGTCGTTAGGATTTTCCCCTACACTTTACAAGGATCAACTGGGTCTTGGTATTTTCCCTATCCTCTGGATCCATTACCAGCTAGAACATCTTTCAAGAACAATTTCTCACTAAGTATGGCGATGATAGATCATTAGCGACACTAATTAATGATCTTTCGAATCTAAGGATTGAATCTAGAGAACCTATAAAGGAGTTTAACTCCCGATTCAATAAACTCTTGAATAAGATCCCGACCGACTCCAAGCCAAGTGAGCAAATCAAAAGCGAGTGGTATATAATAGCCCTACCTTCAAATATAGCCATTTTTGTAGATAGGGCTGCAAAACCAACTTTAGCCAAAAACATTAAAGAAGCGCTTGCTGTAGAGAAACACATTATTGCTTTAGAAAAGAAAGCTCCACTTGAAGATAGGAAATCCAAAAAAGTTTCTTTTAAAGATGATTCAAAGAAGAAAACCCCTAAAGTTCCATATGATATGGAGGGTCTACAAAAGTTCCTCAAAACAATGTCAAATGAAAAGGTTGAAATCAAAAAACAAGTAGCCAAAACTTCAACAAAGAAGCCTTTTAGGAATTTTAAGAAACCTGAGTCAAAACCACCAAATGTTATATCTAATGCAGACTCAGATCTTGAAGAGGAAGAAGAAGATGAAACAATTTCACCATCCGATGAACCCGAAGAAGAGGAGGTTGTCGAATGCCATGGAATGTGGGACTTCATATTACCCAACTCTGAGACAGAAAATGAACAAGAAGCTTTCCCTGTGACCACCACGAGTAAAGGTACTCCTGAACATGTTCAGGCAATTTCAAAGAAAAGGAGTGCAGGTACTACTACTACAAAGGAAAAGGTACCCACAAAGAAGTCAGCCGCAACATCACCTCAAAATCAACCATCATCCTCAAATATACCTTCAACATCTAAGACGTTGGTAGTGTCAGATTCAATGGATTACAATATTATTGATGATATGAAGAAGACAAAGGCAAACATTACTATGTTTGAACTTAGCAAACTCAAACATCAGCTAAAATTGCTTCTTAAGGAACTAAATGCAGTACTTTCTTCGCCTCTTCCTAGTGCTAAAGGTGCAAATGATTCAGCTCAACTGCCTTCTGGTAGAATTGAAGCTACTGATACAATTTTAATCGGAGATAGATCAAATTCCCATACTCCCCCTTTCCTCTTGACCTATGAGATCTATACTCGAAACCTACACAACTGTTTGATTGACTCAGGGGCATCCTCTAATATAATGCCAGCTTCAGTTTGTTCCAAACTGAACATTGAACCCCAAAAGTCTGCAATTCATATTGTGTAGTTGGATAGAACCAAGGTCCAGGTTTTAGGGGAAATCAACTCTGTAACTATCAGGTTATCAGCTGATCTACGAGTGGTTCAGAGAATTGATATCTTAATTGCCGATATACCTGAATTTTATGGTTTAATCTTGAGTAGGGATTGGTCTGAGAAACTCCACGGTTATATTTCGACCGATTGGTCCCATATGTGGCTACCCTATAAAGGAAAGCCAAATCAAATCAAAATCGATTGGGAGAAACATATGACCCATACTGTCATGAAATTTAAACAGGAGAATCAACAAATAGCTTTTAATAATAATATTTTGGGGAATTACTCTTCCGAATCATTCTTTGGCAATTACACTGCCCAACCATCTCCTTTCTCAGTAAATAGTTTCACATCCCAAATTGAAAATTTTTCACAAACCGATAGATCAAGATGTGTCAATATTGCTGAGAACACTGTAAACAAAATTGTTGATAATTCTTTATTTTGGTCACTATACTTTGATGGGTCTAAATCTAGTGAAGGTTCAGGAGCAGGGTGTATTTTAGTTAGCCCTGAGGCAGAAAAGACTATGTTGTCATGTAGGTTGGAATTTGAATGCACAAATAATACAGCTGAGTATGAGGCCTTAGTTCAAGGACTATATAAAGCTATTGGTCTTAAAGTTCAATATTTGAAAGTATTTGGTGATTCAGAGATTGTCATAAAACAAGTTAGAAATACAATTCATTGTCTTTCTAGTCACCTCAAGCACTATCAGTCTTTGGCCCAGGAACTTATATCTCAATTTTTAGCATTCAATATTTCTCCTATCCCTAGATCCCAGAATGCAGCAGCAGACTTGCTAGCCAATGTTGCTTCTAAACTCTAACCTTTCGAAGATTATAGCCCAGACAGATTTTCTGTAGAGTTAATATTTAGACCATCAATTCCTGACAATGTCACCAATTGGCGAGTGTTCAATCATGACGAAGACATTTTAAACTTCTTGACTTCCGAAAAGTCCTACGATGATCAAATCATTGATGAAAGTTATCATGACCTTCAAATGAAGGAAAAGCAGGAAGAAAACTCAATACCAAAACCAATGGTTAAACTAGAGGATCTCTATGATATTAAGACAGGTTTAAACAGGTAACCAATTCAAATCTCCAAAGTTCCACTTTAAGATTTGAGTTGATAAACCTAGGTACTGAGGAAAACCCTCAAACCATCAATTTGCGATTATGACTTTCCGTGGAAGAAAGAACAACATTCATTAAGTATTAAGAAAAAATAAACATGTCTTCGCTTGGAAATATGATGATTTAAAAACATACGATACATCAATCATTCAACATACCATTCCAATGCTTTTTGAACAAAAACCAATCGAACAGAATTTTCCTTAAATTCATCCTAACTTAGAGAGTCAAATAAAATCCGAATTGAATAAACTCTTGAAAGCTAAGATAATTTTTCCTGTCTGGCATTCAGACTAGGTCTCTAATATGGTGCATGTAAAAAGAAAAATGGCGACATCCGGATTTGCATAGATTTCAGAAATCTTAATAAAGCAAGTCAAAAAGATAATTTCCCATTACCTACCATGGAGCAGATACTCCATTCAGTAGCTGGTTCTGAGTTAATGTCCTTTTTAGATGGTTTTTCAGGATACAACCAAATTTTGGTCCATTCTGATGACAGACTTAAAACTACCTTCCGAACTAAATGGGAACTTATGCTTACCAAAAAATTCCTTTTGGACTTATCAATGCAGGAGCTACATTCCAAAGAGAAATGGATATAGCATTCAAAGGATTGATCAATAAAACAGTAGTTGTCTATTTAGATGATATTACTGTATTTTCCAAGAAAATGTCTAATCATTTACATGATTTAAATCAAATCTTTGAACGTTGCAGAAGGTATGGTATCTCGCTCAATCCCAAAAAATCCTTCTTTGCTCTTAATCAAGGAAAGCTCTTGGGCTTCATTGTTTCCAAAGATGGTATTTATATTGATCCTGATAGAATTAAAGAGATTTATGATATTCCATTCCCTCATAACAAAAAATCCATGCAGTCATTTTTAGGTCAAATTAACTTTGTTAAAAGATTTGTTCCCAATTTGTTCCCAGATTATTTTACCATTGCAAACAATGATTAAGAAAAATTCGGTGTTTAGGTGGGGATCTGCAGAAAAAGAGGCATTTGACTCTATCAAACAATCAATAATTAATGCCCCTGCTTTAAACACTCGCAATTTTTCAAATCATTTCATACTGTATACTCTCGCATCCACTTCGTCTTATGCAGCAGTGCTCACTCAGATTAATGATCAAAACTTGGAGGCACCAATTTCATTCTATAGTTTGAATCTTCAAGGTGATGAACTTAATCATTCAGAAGTTGAAAAATAATCCTTTGCTGTGTACAAAGCTGTCAAACACTACATACCCTTCCTTTTAAAAGCTCATACAAAAGTTATAGTTCATTTTTGAACAGTAAGACAATTACTAATCCAAAGGGAATTAGGAGAAAAAAGGGCAAATTGGGTCAAAGCATTACAAGAATATGACTTGGAAATCAAGCCAACAAAGATTGTCAGAGGCCAAGGTTTTTGCAGGTTATTAGCAGGAGCATCCAATATTCAAGAATCAGAGGATACAAAACACACTGAAGAAATCAATCAGATAAGTATCACTGATCCTGAATCACAATATGCAGATTTGATATTCTATTTAAAACATGGATATGCACCTCCTAATCTTTCCTATAAAAACAAACGTGCCATTAGATTAAAAGCAAAAAACTTCATAATTGTAGATGATGTACTTTTTAGCTGAAATTATGATTCAATTTTATTAAGATGCCTAGAAAAACCTGAAGCGCAAAAAGTTTTGCAGGAGCTACATGACGGACCAGTAGGAGGACATTTTGGAGCTGATACAACAGCCCACAAAATCATTCATGCTGGATATTATTGGCCCACCCTATTAAGAGATACTCACGAATATGTAAGGAAATGCCGAAGTTGTCAAATCTCAAGTGGAAGACAAAGAAAATCAGCGTTCCCTTTGCAACCAGTCAACATTGAACAACCTTTCGAGCAATGGGGATTGGATATCATTGGGGAAATCACTCCATAATCATCCAAACAACATAAGTATATCCTTACTGCTACTGATTACTTTACTGAGTGGGTTGAAGCAATTCCTTTAAAGACAACAAACTCTGAAGTAATTATAGAGTTTATAGATCAATTCATCATTACCAGGTTTGGTGTCCCAAACACTCTTGTTTTCGATAATGCATTTTATTTCTCTGGAAATTCTATGTTTGAGTTCGCTATTAAAAGAGGGTTTAAATTGAAATATTCTGCGAATTACTATAAAAAAGGTAATGGTTTAGCGGAATCCACCAATAAAAACCTCATTAAAATCATTAAGAGAACTATTGAGCGGAATCATAAAAACTGGCATAACTCTTTGATATTTGCACTATGGGCTGACATAATAACACAAAAGGCTTCCATAGGTACTTCTCCATTTAATCTTGTATATGGGAAAGAAGCAGTTCTACCAACCAATCTATTGCTTCCTTCTCTAGCCCTAGTACAGTTTATTAAAGAAAGTCCCCCATCTTCTATTCAACTAAGACATGATCAAATCTTAAAATTAGAAGAAGAAAGAGAAAAGGCCAAAATTATTCATGCAAAACATTAGAAAATTATCAAGTCATCTTTTGATTCAACTTCATCTAGTTCAAAACAATTACAAGTTGGTGATCTAGTTCTGAAATGGGACAAAGCCCATGAAGATAAAGGAAAACACACTAAGTTCCAGAAAATGTGGCTCGGACCATTTCAAATCAACAAGAAGATAGGCCATTCTACTTTCATATTGCGAGATCTATCAGGTAAGAGAGATTCTCTTCCTGTTAATGGCCTTATCTTGAAAAAATTCTTCAATTGAGGAGGTAACCCCTTCTCCTTTTGTAAATATTCAATTTCAGCAAAAATTGTGTTCATAGTTTTTAGGATTATTAGGAAATAAAGTTGTAAGATATCTTCCATTAGCCTTTGCTATATTGAAAAAGTTGGTCAAAAGAAAGAGTTTTAATATTTACTTTTAAAATGGAAACCTTAAACAAAAGGAAAATTTTTAGGAAATTAGGTATGTTTAGATTCTGAAACCCCATTTCATTTTTGTGAAATCTTCTCGAGATTTAGAAGTACTGTAAATCATTTTAATGTTTTCAAATGGCAAAAAAAAACGGTTATCAATATCAAAACAGAAACTGATTCAATCTTAGCATCTTCAACTCTTACTCTGTCATCCATGCTCTCTTAAGGAGAAATTTGTCCATCCCATTCATCAAAGTTTATGATTACTCAGAGTGTAATTATAAAATATATTTGATATAAAAGATAAGGGGTCTTATTACAAGCCTGCTTACCATGATCATTGGGGAATAGTTTAACTGACATTACCAATACTGCATACCAAAACAGGGTAATGGTTATAATCATAAGACAAGGGGTCTCATCACGAGCCAACTTGTTCAGTTAGATTACAACTAGTGAATGGCATTGTCAAATAGCTGGCTACCAAACCAGGACAATGACTTTTTATCTTGCAAAATAATAAAAAAGAAATACAAAATATGAAGGCATATTTTTGGATTCATTCTTTTAATTATACTCTGAAATGGATGGGATAATGGACAATCAAATGGTTAAAAGGTATCCCTGTCGAGACTATGAACGTTTGCTGGCAGCAGAGGCTCTACCTATGACAAAAGAGTCATTAAAAAGCTAAGTTGGAAAGGTTCTTTGTTTTATCATTATCAACCAATAAAGGCTAATTTAAAACTTAGAATGTATTTAATTTTAACAAGAGAAGGAACTAGCAAAAATAACTCTTATTATATTCAGAATTTATGTATACCTAGTTATATTAGAATTTTCCTCTTTGATAAGATTTCTATATAAAGAAAGCCTAAGTATTTCAACATTTTCCAGAGATAACTGTTTCTCCCAACGAATCACCAATTGTTATGCTGTACAACAACCCCCGATTTCATAAAACTTTATCTTTAACTATAATATGAAATGTGTCCCTTTTAGATTTATGAATAAAATTGGCATCAACTTATCATTCCTCAAAAGGTCTGAAAGAAACAATACACTATAAACCTTTTGAATAAACATAAATCGGTCTTATAAAAAAAATATATAATTCTTTATTATTGCGATAAAGCGATCGCGAGATCGCATATCACAACAACAAAGGATGCATAACGAAAAGACACATTGGTTTACCCCGATCCAACAAGTGAATAACTATTGGATATCGGGAAAAGAAAGCAAGTGTAACAAAATGCCCTATCACTTTTCTCCGATGTGATATTGCTATTGACAATCGAGGAGTGTAGCACACACACCTTAAAGGCACCCTTTAAAAAGTCCTGATGCGAATTATCTGTATCACCATCAGGGATCGGGGATCTTGCAATCACACAAATATTACCACTCGAGCATTTCTCCGATGCCGATTGCAATAAAGCTAAGCACCAATTTCAAAAAAGATTGAAAAGGCTTGGGTATATTATGTTATATTATTATTAAAATCCTTCCCATTCCTCATAGAGATTCACTTGTGATTAACCACCAAAAATCAAAGCCATGCTTGAATGAATCATTTGGTGAATAAACGATATGATGGGCATTTAAATGATTGACAGGATTAAGTGGCCAATTAATGGAGCAGTTATGCCAAGATCTCCTTAGAGATTGTATTCGCGGCAGTATTATTTTAATCCTTCGTTACTCATTGATTGATATAACTCTTTCATATTTGGCTCGCACCACCTATTCTCTATATTACGTTCATTTTATCTCCTGCGAAGAGCTCCTACGAAGCAACAAATTTAAGCCAAATGGGGAAGAAATCCAAGAGATTTGCAGCAGCTTCAGCTCCTGCAGTAACAAGACAATCTACTGCTAGTCCAGGACCAAGCAAGAAAGGATTGATTTCAGACACTACCTGTCTTGAAACTTGGAAACACTAGCTGGAAAAGCATCTATAATCTAGTTGAAGTTGAAGAGCCTGAAACGGTATCAGTGCGAGCTACTGTAGATTCAACCAGAAAGTCAGAAGCTACCCTAAAGGATTTAGCCGACTCCTATCTACACCGAATAGCAGCTCAAGAGAAAATTCTTCGGTATACAGATGTAGTAAGGTGGGCAGTTGACGAAATCCCTGTTACAAATAGAACATTCTGTACAATCGATGGGAGAGTCTTCGGCTCGTTTCAGCCTAATGATTTGAGGAAAATGTACCACTTGCCTGAACAACAAAAGAAGTACAACAAAGCATTTCTGGAGAAGTTCAGGGATGAGAATGAAACTGAATCAGCGCTTATTCGGGAATGGAGACAGAACCCCGCAAGACACAAGCATGAATCCTCGGGCGAGTACTCTGTCAATTCATTATGTTCTCCTTATTGTTACGTCGGGGTGATGATGTGTAGGATTTGGGGATTACATGACTCCTGTAAATTCTCAATTGAAATGGTTCCTTTAATGGAAGCAACAGTCAATAGTGAGATAATGGATTGGGGAAATATATTATCTAATAAGTTAGCCACTGCTATCCTTGATTTTATAAGTAAAACTCGCACCACCGATAGGTCTATTCCTTCATTTTATTATAGTGCCTATATTCTAGATACTCTTTGTTTCAACTCTGAATTTCCTATGCTGGGGTGGAGATGGACTCCACAAGACCCCATGCCGATTCACATTTATCACCAGAAGCTGTGGAAAGCCCATTATAAAGACCACCTCTATCAAGTTTGTAATTTTTATGTTTCCCATTTACTATGCCATTTTTGACAAGCCTACTCCGAAGATTTCTTCACAAGTAGAGATTGACCTAACCGCTCTAGGAAATTGGTTCGGAGAGGATAAATTCACATACATAAGAGTTTTTGGCAGTCTTGCCAGGCCTCATGTCCTTTCCTTGTACATACCCGAAAAGCTATTGGCTAGAGAATTAGCTTATTAGATTACATCCGCAGGAGAAACCAAGACTCTCAGGACTTCAAAAAAGCAGGTTTGGCCTCCTTTTCCTCTAAGGTGTGGTGTTTACACTCTGCATGAATATAAGCATGCAGAGAAGGAAGAAGAAAAGATAAATATGTTAAATCTCGCCACCATTCCTAATAGGCAATTTGACCCAAGGAAAATAGTCTATAATGTACTTGAATAGAAAAACTCACAAAGTTCGATCATAAAGAAGATGATTTTGATGACTTATTTTCTTCGGCGGAGTCATTATTTCAGGTCCAAACACTAGCTAAAATGAGATATAACAATGAAGGGTTAGTAGAATTCAATAAACTCAGAGAGCAGAGGTTGCAAACTCTGCCTCTGGATTTAGTAGCCACTGCCCTGACGACACAATCAAGCGAGCCTGAACAGTGACTCACCGACAAACCTCCTGCTACATCGAAGATTCTTGAAGAAGTCCAGAGGAAAGAGAAGGAGGAAGTACAGAGGAAGGAGGAAGCACGAAGGAAAGAGCAGGAGAAAATATAGGAGGAAGAGCAGAAAAAGGAGCAGGATAAGGGCAGCGACGTTGTGAATGTGGATACCTAGATTGATCCAAAATTGCTCCAAGAATGGTAGCAATTTGACTCCATCATAAGCAATCTGGAAGGTTCAAAAGGTGCCAATACACCCAAAGCAACAGATACACAGGATACGGTGTCAACAAAGGTTCCAAGTGAAGGAACCAACGGCCTACCTCCTAGTACAGACATAGAAATAATTCTAAAATATCCCTCCGATCAAATCATTTTGCAGGTGGAGGATATACCTCCATTAGATTTCTTTTACAGCTTAAAGCATAGGGCCGTAGTAAAGCGACAATGGAAAAGGAGAAGGCTTGATCAACCTTCCTGTTCCCAGAACAAACAGAGACAGCCAACATAGTTTGGAAGAGGAGTTTGATCCTTCTTATGACCTAACGAAGCTTTCCCAGTATTCTAGAGCCTATTCGGCAGCCACCATGGACAAGGCATTAGAAGTGAGTAATTTACTAAAAGAAAAAGACCAGGAAATTATTTTGTTGCAAACACAGCTGTCGGAGGCACAACAAAAAGTTGAACAATTAGAATAGCAATTGTCAGCACAACAACAATTAAATAATCACTAAATAAGCAATTAATTAAAGAAGAAAAAGAGTATATTCAAGCGCGATTCAAAGGAAAAAATAATTATCAGAAGCATTGGAAAAATTGAAGACGATGAATGAACTAATGGCGAAAAAAAAAGATGAGCAAATTGCTCAGCTATCACTTCAAATAGAGAAGTTCAAGAGTCTTCCACAACCTGTCGATTTTAGAATAGAGGCACTATAGATTAATAAGGCATTGGTGACACGGATAAGACTGTTGTGTCATAATATTCTCAGGTTGAGCCCCTTTGTGATATAACAACATGAATAATTGATAAATCAGTTGATGCTAGACAAGATTTAGAGCAGGTCGATGAGATCTTGACAAATTTTCTTACTTGCCCAGACACCAGTGAGGGACAGGTAGCAAATCTACCCAAAATCCTAGAATCACATAAGGAAACCCGATTCTTAGAATGAAAGTCCCAGTAGATGAAGGTAGAGAGAGAAGTTTCTAGATGTAAATTATCCACAAGTAACTTTATTGAATTAATCAATAACACTCTCTATTTATCTAATATGATTTCGTAATGTACACTAGGTAAATTGCTATTGGCTAAAACATTGGAGCAAGCATGTAATGAGGAGCTGGAAAAGAATGGAAGGTTAATTGCAGGTATTCAAAGTTTAACTTGGGACACCTATTGGTTATTCCTAGTAAAACCATACAACCAAAGAGCCACCCTCAAGTGTCTAACAGATGTAATCGGTTGTATCATTCCCGATATACACGATGCCACATACTCGGCTCAGCTCCATTCTTATCTCAGCCTCCCTCCATAAGTGGAAACAATGCTAGCAATATGCAACCTCAGATCAAAGGGAAAATAGCCAGAATGATGAATCATGCTACCGACTACCAACAAACTTCCTATGGAGAAGATATTCAAGATCGAGTTGTACCAATTAAATAACATTTTTTTTTTGTAGTTAGTTAGTTTAATTAAGTATTTATAGACCCTTTCATGCATTTAGAAAGGGTCCTCAGTTTTTGTATAAGACTCAAACCTAGAAGTTGCACTATCGTACTTCTGGTATATTTTTATAAAGACTGGGCCAATTATTCCAAATTTTGACAATGAAGCTTTTATGTGGATGTGCACTATTGCCTTTATATGAAATTATCTCTGAGTTGAAAGAAGGAATTTGAATTGCGATTGATGTTGGGAATGATTTACAGCACATATGGTACTACTATCTATGATCTGAATTCATTCTTTTTTATGTGAATTGTTATTTGATTACTCTTGCTATTATTGAATATATCTATGTGTTTTCAACAACATTCTCTATATTTTTCACTATTGGATGTTTAAAGGATGTTTTTCTTTTAGTCATACATGTATCAGTAATATATAAAATATAAGTGTAACAATGTTTTATTAATTACTTTGTTCAACTATTTGAACAAAGCAATTATTATATGAATGAATGTCTTTGTTTATCAAATAGAGTCATCTATATGCTTATTTGTGAATAGAGATTATCAAATGTTGCACTTAGGAATATAAATTTCCCAGGATAGAATAGTTATTCCTATTTTCGCTTTTTAGATTAAGGAATTCATCCATTACCACTTATTATAAAGCCAATCACTCATCCATCCCCTTTTTATTCATCAGTTGGAAACTAGTCCCATTATCTCCGGTCGGAGCCACCATACCAAATTGAAAAGTAGCTGCATCAAGGTCCGGACCAGGTGGTTTTCCCCGATGTTGTTGCAACGATTTTCGAGGCATCAACATTTTTAGTGTTAGAAGGAGGGCCTGAACTATGAATGGTGAGTAAATCAAAATCTATAGACCATTCTAAGAGTAAATCTCCCTCCACCTCACCTGGGACCTCCCGTTTGGATTCTGGAACACCAGTATCCAAACAAGAAGAAGAGGAATCAACTACCATTGATCAATCCCATCATACTCCAGAACGATTAAGTCCTGAGTCTCCTGAAGTTCAGTCTTTCATCCAGAAACTTCAAGGCTTTTCGATATCACCACAGAAATCTGAAGTATCTCAAGGCAGTGAGACTTCCCAATTTAATCTACCTCACCATCTCACCAAACTTCAAAGAGGAAAGCTCGGTATTGAACCTACTGAGTTGCCTTTACCAAAAAGGAAAAAGGCTAAAAAGAACACTAAAGGATCTGACAATGTGAACTTTTCTTCATCATCTTCCATCTCATCTTCTTCTCTAGTGCGAGGTCAAACATCCACTCCCCCATTAGATATTGTTGTTCAGCAGGGATCACCATCTTGAACATCACAACCTATTCAATCTTCAATAGCAATTCCTCCCTAAACACCTGGAACTTCATCGGCAATTGTTGTTACTTCTAAGATGGCTCAAAATCCATGGAATAGTCCTGGTGTGGTCACTATGCTTGCACCATTACATCCATTACCTGATTATCCTCAGAAATGGTTACCGAAATTTAATCCAGATGCTGGAACATTAGTCGAAGAACATATTAACAATTTCATGTTATCAATTAACCAAAAGGAGTAACATAAGAAGATGTTTTCGTTAGGCTTTTCCCTTACACTTTGCAAGGATCGGCTGGGTCTTGGTATTTTTCCTTACCCTCTGGATCCATTACCAGCTGGAACATCTTCCACGAACAGTTTCTCACTAAGTATGGCGATGATAGATCTTTAGCGACACTAATTAATGATCTTTCAAATCTAAGGATTGAATCTAGAGAACCTATTAAGGAGTTTAACTCCCGATTCAATAAACTCTTGAATAAGATTCTGACCGACTCCAAGCCAAGTCAACAAATCATAAGCGAGTGGTATATAACAACCCTACCTTCAAATATAGCCATTTTTGTAGATAGGGCTGCAAAACCAACTTTAGCCGAAAACATGAAAGAAGTGCTTACTGTGGAGAAACACATTATTGCTTTAGAAAAGAAAGTTGCTCTTGAAGATAGGAAATCCAAAAAATTTTCTTTTAAAGATGATTCAAAGAAGAAAACCCCTAAATATCCATATGATATGCAGGGTCTACAAAAGGTCCTCAAAACAATGTCAAATGAAATGGTTGAAATCAAAAAACAAGTAGCAGAAACTTCAACAAAGAAACCATTTAGGAATTTTAAGAAACTTGAGTCAAAACCACCAAATTTTATATCTAATGCAGACTCAAAACCTGAAGAGGAAGAAGAAGATGAAACAATTTCACCATCCGATGAACCCGAAGAGGAGGAGGTTGTCGAATGCCATGGAATGTGGGACTTCATATTACCCAACTCCGACACAGAAAATGAACAAGAAGCTTTCCCTGTGACTACCAGGAGTAAAGTTACTCCTAAACCTGTTCAGTCAATTTCAAAGAAAATGAGTGCAGGTACTACTACTACAAAGGAAAATGTACCCACAAAGAAGTCGGCCGCAACATCACCTCAAAATCAAGCATCATCCTCAAATATACTTTTAACATCTGAGACGTTGGTAGTATCAGATTCAATGGATTACAATATTATTGATGATATGAAGAAGACAAAGGAAAATATTACCATGTTTGAACTTAGCAAACTCAAACATCAGCAAAAATTGCTTCTTAAGGAACTAAATGCAGTACCTTCTTCGCCTCTTCCTAGTGCTAAAGCTGCAAATGATTCAGGTCAACCGCCTTCTGGTAGAATTGAAGCTACTGATACGATTTTAATTGGAGATAGATCAAATTCCCATACTCCCCCTTTCCTCTTCACCTATGAGATCTATAATCGAAACCTACACAATTATTTGATTGACTCAGGGGCATCCTCTAATATAATGCCAGCTTCAGTTTGTTCTAAACTGAGCATTGAACCCCAAAAGTCTACAATTCATATTTTGCAGTTGGATAGAACCAAGGTCCAGGTTGTAGGGGAAATCAACTTTGTAACTATTAGGTTATCAGCTGATCCACGAGTGGTTCAGAGAATTCATATCTTAATTGCCGATATACCTGAATTTTATGGTTTAATCTTGAGTAGGGATTGGTCTGAGAATCTCCACAGTTATATTTCTATCGATTGGTCCCATATGTGGCTACCCTATAAAGGAAAGCCAAATCAAATCAAAATCGACCGGGAGAAACATATGACCCATACTGTCACTGAATTTGAACAGGAAAATCAACCAATAGCATTTAATAATAATATTTTGTGGAATTATTCTTCCGATTCATTCTTTCGCAATTACATTGCCCAACCATCTCCTTTCTCAGTAAATAATTTCACATCGCAGATTGAAAATTTTTCACAAACCAATAGATCAAGATGTGTCAATATTGCTGAGAACACTGTAAATAAAATTGTTGATAATTCTTTCTTTTGGTCACTATACTTTGATGGGTCTAAATCTAGTGAAGGTTCACGAGCAGGGTGTATTTTAGTTAGCCCTGAGGGAGAAAAAACTATGTTGTCATGTAGGTTGGAATTTTAATGCACAAATAATACAGCTGAATATGAGGCCTTAGTTCAATGACTATATAAAGCTATTGGTTTTAAATTTCAATATTTGAAAGTGTTTGGTGATTCGGAGATTGTCATAAAACAAGTTAATAATACAATTCACTATCCTTCTAGTCAGCTCAAGCACTATTAGTTTTTGGTCCAGGAACTTATATCTCAATTTTTAGCATTCAATATTTCTCCTATCCCTAGATCCCAGAATGTAGCAGCAGACTTGCTAGCCAATGTTGCTTCTAAACTCTTACCTTCCAAAGATTATAGCCCAGACAAATTTTCAGTAGAGTTAATTTTTAGACCATCAATTCTTGACAATGTCACCAATTGGTGAGTGTTCAATCATGATGAAGACATTTTAAACTTCTTGACTTCCGAAAAGTCCTACGATGATCAAATCATTGATGAAAGAAATCATGACCTTCAAATGAAGGAAAAGCAGGAAGAGAACTCAATATCGAAACCAATGGTTAAACTAGAGGATCTCTATGATATTAAAGACAGGTTTAAACAAGTAACCAATTCAAAGCTTTGAAGTTCCACTTTAAGATTTGAGTTGATAAACCTAGGTACTGAGGAAAACCCTCAAAACATCAATTTGGGATTACGACTTTCAGTGGAAGAAAGGACAACATTCATTAGGTTATTAAGAAAAAATAAGCATGTCTTCGCATGGAAATATGATGATTTAAAAACATACGATACATCAATCATTCGGCATAGCATTCCAATGCTTTCTGAACAAAATTAAGTCCACATGATGCCACATACTCGGCTTGGCTCCATTCTCGCCTCAGCCGCCCTCCAGAAGTGGAACCAATGCTAGCAATATGCCAACTCAGATCAAAGGGAAAACAGCCAGAATGATGAATCATGCTACCGACTACCAACAAACTTGTTGTGGAGAAGATATTCAAGATCCAGTCGTACCAATTAAATAGCATTTTATTTTTGTAGTTAGTTAGTTTAATTAAGTATTTATAGACCCTTTCATGCATTTAGAAAGGGTCCTGAGTTTTTGTATAAGACTTAAACCTAGAAGTTGCACTATTGTATTTCTGGTATATTTTTTATAAAGACTGGGCCAATTATTCCAAATTTTGACAACGAAGCTTTTATGTGGATGTGCATTATTGCCTTTATATGAAAGTATCTCTGAGTTGAAAGAAGGAATTCGAATTACGATTGATATTGGGAATGATTTACAACACATATGGTACTACTATCTATGATCTGAATTCATTCTTTTTTATGTGAATTGTTATTTGATTACTCTTGCTATTATTGAATATATGTATGTGTTTTCAACAACATTCTCTATATTTTTCACTATTGGATGTTTAAAGGATGTTTTTCTTTTAGTCATACATGTATCAGTAATATATAAAAGATAAGTGTAACAATGTTTTATTAATTACTTTTTTCAACTATTTGAACAGAGCAATTGTTATATGAATGAATGTCTTTGTTTATCAAATAGAGTCATCTATATGCTTATTTGTGAACAGAGATTATCAAACGTTGCACTTAGGAATAGAAATTTCCCGGGATAGAATAGTTATTCGTATTTTCGCTTTTTAGATTAAGTCATTCTCCATTACCACTTATTAGAAAACCAATCACTCATCCATCCCCTTTTTATTCATCATTGGGAAATTGGTCCCATTATCTCTAGTCGGAGCCACCATACCAAATGGAAAAGGAGTTGCATTAAGGTCCGAACCGGGTGGTTTTCCCTGATGTTGTTGCAACAATTTTCGAGGCATAAACAAGTTTGACTGCTTCAAACAAGTCGTCGTGGAATTTTCACTCAAATTTTTTTATACAAAACTTTAGAAGCTAAAATTTCAACCATGTAAATAAAGAATATTAGTGAACTTTTTGTACTAATTTTAGATCTTGTCTCGCTATATTGTTTGAGATATGATCCGAGGAAGTTAGGGTTTTCACAGGCTCCAAAATTCGATTCCAAACATGTGACCAAGGGAAAATAATTATATATTTATCTCTCGGAATTGGATTTGAATTTCATAAAAAGTGACATAACTAGGATGGACTATAGTGTTTTGGGTATCATTTTTAGGGATAAAGGTTGAAACAGTTACACGTGGAACTCTGTACAAGTTCGCTCTACTGAACTAATATATAATCAAGTCATCCTGGGAGATTGGGCATAACACTTTCTTGAAGAATACAATATTCACATGACTTTTTGGATTGAAAATAAGACTCGCAGGGCTACTATAGGATGGAATTTCAGATCTTGCATATTTTCAATTACTGACATACAACAATTGAAATATGTAGCTCCTACAAAGCAAGAAAAACGGGTGCATTTTGTTTTCTAACTTGCATAAATTTTGTTTGAAAAAAGTGTTTGAAGTGATTCAAGGGGTATAGTGAAGCATAAATATCATTGTTTTATTCCAAAATGAGTTGAAGCAAGAAAATGGAAACACCTAGTGAGCAACTAGAAATCTCTACTATGACACATGAAGAAGAGGAAGCGATTCAACATGATATATCAAAATTACGAGACCAAGTGCAGCAAATTTCACTTTAGCAAAGAGTAACCAATAATGAAATTGAAGCTAATATGAATGGTTTAAAATTAGACATGGAAGGTTCAAAGGATGGCATGGAAGTTAATATGGATGGTATAGAAGAAAAAATGAAAAGCAACATGGAAGATTTGAAGAATGGTTTAAAAGTAGACATGGAAGGTTTGAAGGAAGGCATGACAAAGTTGCTACAACAAATTCCTCATGATGGAAAAAATGTATTACATGAAACTCATGATGATAAAAAAATCAATGTTAATCATTATTTCATAGAATTTAAAGCTAGATTGGATATGCGCCATATTCCAAAGATCAATATGAGAATGTTTGATGCCAAGGATTAGGTAACATGGATACTACATATGGAGAAATATTTTGATCTTCATAATGAGCACAACACACAAAAGGTACGCATTGAAACTTTATATTTAGAACCCAATGAGTTTTTATGGTATATATGGCTTTGTTCTCATAAACCACTTGTCACTTGGTCAATTTTTACAGAGGAAATGATACCACATTATAATGATACAAAAACAAACACCTTCTTTAGCGAATTTATAAATCTCAAACAAAAGGGTTCAATGGTGGAGCACATTGAGGAATTCCAAAAATTTAATATAAGCGTAAATAATATTATAGAGGAGCATAGATTCATGCTTTCATTGGGAATTTAAAGGATAACATCCAACATGAGGTTCAACTTTGGTAACATGATTCATTGGAGAAGGCATTCAGGATGGAAAAAAAAATGAAAGAAAAATTATGGAAATAAGGAATGATACCACTCACAACTATAGAATATGGAAGCATTTCTGCTCCTAGCTTTCCACAACCTACAAGGTTGATGCAAAAGCAATTATAAGAAAAAAGAGAAAACTGCCTTTGTTATGGTTGTGATAAAAAATACAATAAAGGTCATAAGTGTGATAAGAAGAGATTATTTTACATAGATTGGGAAGAGGATGAAGGAAAAGAACAATAAACTTCAAAAGAAGAGGATATATACCAAGAACCAACCATAGAGAAAGAAGAAATAAATCCGACCATACCTTGCAATGCATTGGGAAGAATCACCACTAAAACTCTCAAGATAGTATGACATATCAAGAAGAAAAAGGTAATATTGTTGATTGATTTGGGTAGTACCCATAATTTTATTCATCGTAAGATAGCCAAGGAATTGAATTTCTTCCTATATGTAACATCGGTGTGTCAAGTGATGGTTGCATATGGAGGAACAATAAATTTCTCTAGAAAGTGCCATTATATCAAGCTAAGCATGGAGGAATATGTATTGAATACTCCACTTATTTCCATTCCAATGGGTGGTGTTGATGTGTTATAAAATTATATATTATGGAGCAATAGAACACATAAAATATTACAGAAATATAAACACAGAAAACACATAAAACAAGAGAGACACAGATATATGTGGTTCACCCAGTTTGGGCTATGTCCACCCCGAATAGACAATACTTCCTTTCTATTATCTAGAAAAATGAAGAGACAAAACCTATAGCAAATCCACTGTAATATCCTCTATTTCCTCTCACAGTCTCACCTCTCTACGTCTTGCTTGGACAATACACATATATTACACAGACTCAATACAATTCCCTCATACAAAGAGAGGGGCTACCTTCTAGGGCAAAAAACCCTAAACTAAACATAACTTCTACCATGAGATCATCCGCCTAATGAACGACCCAGATTGACTAGAAATTACTAGACTTTTACAAGGCAATTTTACATCTATTTTTAGCTTTGGGTGCGCTGCCCCCGAGCCCCTGCCGGGGTACCACTGGCCCCCGGACCCCCCATCCGGATGGGATCGGCCCCCCTAGACCCCTGCGGGGGGGAAAAGTCCCCCCGCACCCTCCCACGTGGAGGGGT
>APFE031443553.1:0-11798 GCA_000404065.3 Pinus taeda
ATCTCAAACATATCCATAATAATGATAATCTAAAAATATGAAATTGTTGTCCTCAGCTGGAACCAACCTAAATCCATCTAACTCTGGATTTATCATGCGCGGAGAGGGATCGAATCCCTCGAGGTGCAAACCTTTCCTCAAATTCTACACTCCAAAAAGAAGGTTTTCACCTCGAGGGATTTGATCCCTCTCAACACATGATAGATCCAAAGTTAGATAGATCTAAGCTGGTTGTTATGATCATTGCATCAGTTTATTATTATTACTATATAAACATTCAAAAGTGTGACACTAATATGAAGACATATTCAATTTGAGGATAAATGCATTTGAATTTTGAGCTAAACAAAATTTTTAGTAAAACTAGTAACCATATCACAATACTTCCAAAAGTGGCTATGTTTAAATGACACTAAGATGTAGAAGATGGGTGTTCAATTTGATGATAAATGCCTAAATAAATTTAGGTCAAACAAGTGTAATTTGTGTGGTAGGCATGGTATGTTGTATTTCTCTCCATTCAGCTTTTAATCTCATGCTATGACATGTTTAACCATGTAATATGATTATCTACCTTAATTCTTTAAAATAACAGATAGTAAGTATTTTTTGTGAAAGTAGTTAATTCCAAATTAATACAATAAACCACATATTTAAAAAACAAAAACAAAAATAAATTACCATGCCCAAGATGAAAAGTACAAACCATATCACAATACACATATCGTATCACAATATTTACAAGTTGTAGGAGCTACACATAACATATCACAATATTTACATAGTGTAGGAGCTACACATATCCTATCACAATATTTACAAGGTGTAGGAGCTCACCTCATCACTATGACTTGTAGGGTCTTATCAATTATTTCATTAAATTTAATATTGTAGACGCAAGCAAGCATGTATTTTATGGATGTTGAATACGAAGCCAGGTCTATTGACTAGGCATATCTATTTCCATTTACTCATCTCCATACTTTGTTGCTTGTTTTCATATGTACGACCTTTCATATCCATGGGAAGAGCGAGATATTCCATAGTACTGCACCCACATGGCTATAGTTGTCATTGTCGAATGCTTCACTTGTAAACATAAGATCGAGAGACAATGAGGAAGAAAATCAAATTTAAAATGTTAAGAACAACTAACATGGCATAATAGTAGTAAATACGAGATGTATTGAGATTGTACAAAATCCACTTGGTGTGGTCCTTTCTTCCTATGATCTTGGTCATAACAGTTAGAAGAAAACTACGATAATATTCCCAACTCCTAGAGCACTGGTGAACAATATAGTTCCTATGCTTTGCATGCTCTAGGGGGATGATCATAAAAGAATTCTAATTTTCCCACTTCAATGAAGGAACCTGCGATGCCCATGAGATAAAACTAAGGAAGCAAGATAAAAATGGTGAGAAGGGCTACTGTTTTTTCGTTGCCTTGAATTCTGTGTACTTTCACAACTCTTATCCGGTGGATTTCAATTATGAATATCACTACCATCACTAGAACGTGGATGGCCAACCCAATACGCATCCTTTGTAGGATTGTTATTCCTCTAGAATTGCATGTGAATCTTCTGAAAATCCCTACTAGGACTCTGTCATAGATTACACTGAATACCAGCATTGAGACGAATGATGTGACACATCCTAGAGGGATTTCAAAGTGATAACCCATATGCTTGTTCAGTCTCACTCCCTGCTTTATGAATAATGTGTTTATTTGGGCTAGCATGGCACTAGGCATGAACATGGCAATCCAAATTGGAAGCATTTTTATTACAAGCTTCGTTTCTTCTACTTGGGTTACCGGGCACAACTTCCATGCACTGGTTGAGTCATGCATTATTGTTGCTTTATCGAGAAATTTGAAAGAGGAAAGGAAAACTATTTTATTGTATTGTGGTTCAGCTATGAATCAAAAGTTGGCTTGTATAATCATGGTTGGAATTATGAACTTCGATGATGGTTCAATGCATGCTCTTCTGGAATTGCTTCTGAGACATATTCTATGGTCAACATTGAAACAAAATAGAGGTTTTGTGGTCATATGTCATGTGGCGATTTTTTATTTTTTTTTCTTATTTTTAGCGACCAATTTGCTATAATGTTTTAATTAACAATGGATCAAGTGTTGTCAAATAACCAATTGCAAGCCTCTGTTTTAGTTAGAAAAATATTTTGAATAGTAGTGTTTCAAGATGCTTTTAGGCATAACCTGTCCTGTGTTCAATGATTTTTTTTTTAAATACAATTAATCGTAATAGCAATTAGAAATAAATTTAAGTTTCATAATTTTATAAGTTAAGTTTGAGTCTCACAATTTCATAATTTTTTAATTTTTTTTAATATTAAAATTAATTTTGTAGAAGGAGTTATATTTATATGACATAAATAAAATAGATACTAATTAATCCAATCAAAATTCTCATAATATTTTACATAACACGTTTGCATACTCTAGCAAATAAATTATTGGTAATAATATAGGTTGTAAGTACCTATGAAACCAGGGTCTTGAATTGTTGATGAGGTTTTTGGGTCTAATATATTAGGGTTAGTGTTGGTGAAGAAGAAGAGAATAGTCGAGCAGTGATGGAGTTCTGGTGCGATGGACGGGTCGAGATAACGATGGAATCTGGTAGTGATGGCCAAAAATATTTCATGAGTATAAGCAAGGAACGGATTTCTAATGTGGTAGAATTTGATCAGGGATTTTGGGGTGGAGAGAGTCGGTTGTTCATTTAGAAAAATATGAGCCAATTTGAATTCAGCGTAAATTTAGAAAAGTCAAGTCTAGTGTAAGTTTGCAAGAAATAGTTAGCTAGAGAAAAGTCAAAGTGTGAATTTGCATAAAGTAGTTAGCTCAAGTTAAGAAGCTAAATTAGAAAGAATAAATAAATTTCATTGGGTTAAGTTGTAATCCATCAAGTTTGTGATTAATAAAATATTGAGCAGCATTAAGAAGCTAAGTTAGAAAAAATAAATAAATCTCATTAGGTTAAGTTGTAATCCATCAAGTTTGTGATTAATAAAATATTGAGCAGCAGCTCACGATTTGTGTGGTGTGCATATTTATTTTCTTCGTTCAAGGAGTCTACCTTTCCAACATATTAGTATCAGAGTTGAGAAAGAGTTAGAGGATTCGATAAGCTAGAATATCCACGAGTCTTGTTTATTGAAGGAGCTGAGTAGGATATAAATCCACCATCGTATAAAGAGGAGAAAGTTGTGAGGAGCCTCTATCATCTTTCGTAGCCGCTACAAGCAAGCAAGAGGGTTCATCATAGGCAGGCAGTAAAATCGTTGTGAGAAAAGTCACCACCCCCTAAGAATTGCAACGGTTTTTTCAAGTGGAATCTCGATGCACAGTTTTTAAGTATTAAGCATAAGAGGTTGTCATGCAGGTTTGAAGTAAAGGTCTTCCAATTTGACAATTTAAAATTATGAAATTAAATCTTTTCATGTGCATGGGTGGTTATATATATTAACAAAGCTCTTGAGATTTTTTATTTTGGAGATATTTGAAACATTTGGATTAAAGTGATTTATAAAGTTAATAATAATCTTTAGAGCTCTTTTTGAGTAATTTTTTAATTGGTATTTATGAAAGTGATTTTTTGAAAAAGGAAAAGTCTTTTTGGTGAAGTTTTTTTTTTTAAATTGAAAATGGAAAAAGGCGAAGCTTTTTTTTTAAGATTTCAACATGGCTTCAACAAGCTTTCGGTCGTAGCTTCTACCCTTTACAAGGAATAATTATGATATGTGGGTCATTAAGATGGAGACTATGTTACGAGCTCAAGACGTTTAGGATTACATCAAGATTGGATATGCTAACATGTAAATGACGCAGCGGAAGAAGCTCTCATAAATGCACAAAAGGACCAGTTGAGGTTAAACAGAAATAAGTATGCACATGCATTGTAACTTATCAACAAGTAGTGTATGAAGTTATATTCTAGAAAATGATGACTACGAAATCAGAAAAGAAAGCATGGGAGATATTGGCAACGATCTATCAAGGTATGACAAAAGTAAATATTGTAAAGTTGCAGAATACTAGGAGATCATTTGAAAGCCTGCAAATGAAAGAAGCAGAGAATATCAATTCATTCATGAATCTAATTCTAACCATTGTAAATTAATTAAGATTATATGGTGATGATATTAAAGGTCAAATAGTGGTTGAAAATTTTCTTAGATATCTATCTACCAAATTTGATGTTGTAGTAGCAGCTATTGAAGAAGCCAAGAATTTGGTGGCATTGTCAGTTGATGAATTGATGGGATCACTTCTATCCCATGACGCGAGGATAGGCAGAAATAAGGATTCCTCCATAGAAACTACTTTTAAAATCCAGGTTTCTATCTCAAGAGACAGAGGTTGAGGCAGAGGTAGATCAATAGGTAGAGGTCGAGGTGGAAGAAATAGCAGTCGAAGAGATGGAAAAGAAGAGAAAGAACAAATGAGTGGAAGAAACAACAAAATCTTCAATAGTAATCAAATGTGAGATTTATTATTGCAATAAATTTGGTCACTATGCACGTGATTGCAGCAAGAGAATGGTTGATCAAGGAAAGCAGAGAGAAAATGTAACTACATATATAGTGAGTCCATGTTCCTAGCTTGTAATATAATGCATGAATCCTCTAATAATGTTTGATTATTAGATAGTGGTTGTAGTAACCACATGACTGGCAATGAGATGGGACCTCATCAATTAGTGAGGGGGTGATAGGTATTAAAGTAGTTGTTCACCACACTTCATAAGGTATTGATTATGCCACTTGCACTAATTTACCCTCTTTCGATTGTTTTGATTATGGCATTGAAAAAATGGTTAGTGATTATCCTGTTAATAAATCTTTGGGTTATTCAAAAGCAAATAATTCTCCCTATATAAAACTTTGATTAGGTCAGGGTCATTGGGTGTTTCTTCCATATTCAAAGCTCTCCCTCAAGTGGGGCCTTGTCCTCCCACTATTGATTCTTCAGTCTACGAGGTTTCACGGGTGGGATGTGAACATGACCTGTTGGATGTGAATATTAGCCCTCCTCCAGAATATAAGTCCCCTGTGATTCGTTTTGGCTCTTATATCGGTGCCCTTTCCCATACAAATTTGGTTGGTAGTGGCATTGATATACTTAATTACAACCTGGCACTAAATATTGAGCCACTTATCATACAATAGTCTATGGTATCTCTAGATTTCTTCCCCATTAGCTCGAGTTCAAAGTGGAATGTTACCATAAGGAACAAGTGTAAGGGTATGTCAAATGATGGTTCCTCCCGAGGACCCTAATCCACCTAGCCAATCATTAAAATTCCTAGACAGTTTGGGTTCTCACATATCCCCTTCTCTTGATGATTCTAATATGACGGCTCTTAGAGAATATTCACCCATATACATCATTCCTCCATCAATATTATGTCCCTAAATATTCGAGAATTGTGGAATGCCCCTAAATGGAATTCCCTGTGACTCTTGATTGTGGATCATAAGCCATTTGTTATTTTAATCCATGAGACTATGGTTAATGGTGATAAGACTTGATCATATTTTTTTATATTATGCCCAAGGTGAATTATGTTTGATTGATGCCCTTAGTATATCAAGGGGTTGGGTTGCATTGCAGGATCCATGCATTGCTAATTTCCTTACTTTCAAATATTTTTCAGGCATATTACTAAAAGGATTTTCAAGGGGATCAAAGGTTAGATTTGACATTTTAAATGTGTATGCTCCCTACAATTCCAGACTATATTTCTAGACAAGGCTAGATAAATGTGTCTTGTTGAAGATTGGGTCCCTTATAGTAGTAGGGGATTTATTTCTAGACAAGGCTAGATAAACATGTGTCTTGTTGAAGATTGGGTCCCTTATAGCAGTAGGGGATTCAAATTTTATTGTATTTACAGAAGATATATGGGGGTCAAGAAGTAAATTGGATCCATTATGAGCTTATTTTAAGGAGCTTATTAGGAAAAACCACTTAGTGGATATTTTTTTGGTTCATCTTATTCCTACTTGGAGGAATGGATGTACTAGTCTGGATGCCAAGAGATTGGATAGGTTCATAGTTCATGAGAATTTGATGGAACAATTTGGTATGATGTGTTCATGGTAAACTCATCACTGATGTCTGATCATTCTCCCATTTTTTTATAATGGTGTGGTGATGGAAGGATCTTCCTTTTAAGTTTAACCATTCATTGTTAAAAGCTTGTGATTTTGAGAAATCGCTAAGAGATACTTGGTCAAAAGTGGAATATCATAATGAGACTTCTTGAATGGATGTTGGTTGTCTGAAACTAAAATAACTAAAGAACATGGTAAAAACATGGCAAAGAGATAAAAAGAGAAGGAATAAAAAAGGACTAGCAGAGATAGACAAAGAACTTAAGTTGATATATGATCCATCTAATCTCGATTTCTTCTCAGGTGCTTAGCAAAAAATGCCCATGGATTTGGAAGCTTAAAAGACAAATATTTTAAAACAACAAGAAGAGGAATGGTAGCTCAAAATTCATTCCATTTGGATTACACGAGATGATAACAACACAAAAAAAAAAAAAAAAAAAAACATAATTGTGTCTCACATAGACAAAGAGACAATACAATTTGGGACCTGGAGGATGAAGCGGATAGGAAAATATACAAGCTAAAGGATCTTCATAAGGAGATTGTCAGATATTTTTGGAATCTATATAATTTCAGGGAAGGGGTGGACATTAATACTCAATTGGGGATCATTTACTTATACCCTCATATGTTTACAACAAAGGACGATGTGGTTATTCAATGACCGATCACATTGGAAGAAATGGAATCTATTCTAAAGTCTTTTTCCAGGGAAAAAATGCCGTGACCAGATGGGTGGACCGTGGAATTATTCTTACATATTAAGGTTATTATGGGGTTGGATCTATTATACTTAGCTAAAGAATCAAAGAATTCTCGTAGAATCTAAGGTGCTTTAAATTCTACTTTTATTGCTTTGATTCCAAAAGTTTCAAAGGCTTATTATTTCAACGATTATTGGCTTATTTCTCTGTGCAATATTTCTTATAAGATGGTTTCAAATATTATTGCAACTAGGTCAAAAGATACACCATCCAAATTCATTACCCTTGAACAGTTTAGGTTTTTAAAACATTGTCAAATCCAAGATGTAGTTGTTATTGATCAACAATGCATTTCCACAAAGGTAAAATGAAAGGAGACGTTGTTACTGAAACTAGACTTGATTAAAGCATATGACTATGTGGATTGCGTTTTTCTAAGGATGGTTTTACAAAAATTTGTCTTTTGTGGAGGTTGTCGATTGGATAATGGTTGCATCACTTTGATAAACTATGTGATCTTGATAAATGGAGTTCCTTCGAGTTTCTTTAAGGCCTCGAGGGGGTTGAGGAAGGGTTGCTCAATATCCCCCCTTTTATTTATGTTTGTTATTGACAAGTTGAGCATATTGATTGAGGTACAAAATAGGGGTTCCTTTGTGGGTATTGAGATCACCAGAAATATTTCCATAACACACCTTATGTTTGTGGATGATGTTCTAATTTTTGGGAAGGTCCACATTGGAATGGAAGTATCTTCATAAGATCATCTCCACATTTGGCGATGCAACAGATATTTTTATGAGAAAATCAAAATCTTTGTTAATCGAAACATATTTTGAACATATTATTATTTCAAAGATTGTCGATATATTTGGTATTGAGGTGGTTGCGATGGATAGGGGTTTCAAATATATTGGTTTCGACTTGAAACTGAACAACTATGGTATTAAAGATTGGTGCTTATTGTTTCTAAAATTGAAAGAAGACTAGCTCTTTGGTCACTAAAGTGGATAACACTTGAGGGAAGGTTGATTTTGGCTTGGCGAGCCTTGCATAATATTTATGTATATTGGATGCACCTCTATTTGATGCACAAAAATATTATTAAACATATTAACTCCATAATCTGAAACTTTATATGGTTGAGTTCCAAAGGTGTAAACAAGATACATCTAGTATGATTGGAGGATATTTCTATGAGGAAAGAGGATGGAGGTTGAGGAATTAAGAACATTGAAAATTTTGGATGGGAATTGGTGGTGAAAATCTTAAGGTGTGCTTTATTTGGAACGGGCATTTTCCAAAGGATGATAAAGGGAAAATACCTAAGATGGAAATTAATTTAGGAGTCGATTAAGTCTAGGGAAATGGTTCCTAGCACATTCTCATATATATGGAATAGTTTTATGAAGGTTGAACATTGGTTATTAGGAAACCTGAGGTGGGAGATTGGACTAGGCTCATCGGTGGAGATAAGCTTGGACCCTATCAGGGGATTCCATGATAATCATTCATTACCTTTATCTCTCATCAAATACATCAATGATAAGGGTATGTAGTTTTTAAATATGATTCAAGTTGGTAATGATCCTATTTTCCATATATAACTTGGATATGCTTTAGAGATTTGGGTTTATATGGATAATTAGTAGCGATATGGGATAGGTATGTGATAAATTTATATCTGGTTGATATCACTTTGGCGGAAAAGCAAGACATCTTTACATGGGATGGTGAATTTTTTTTCTGAAGGGGCAGATCATTATTAAGGAGGCCTTCATGTATATTAAACTACCACATCTGACATATGCTTATAGATGGTGGTTCATAAAAATTTGGAAATAGAACTTTCCCCTAAAACTCAAATGTTTTGGGTGGTTGGTCTGGTAGAATAAGATGTTAACTTGGGAGAATTTATGTAAAAGAGGATTCATAGGTCCTGGAAGATGTGTTATATGCAAGGCTAATAATGAGGATGTTTCTCACCTATTTCTCAAGTGTCCCTATGTGGTTTCCATTTGGATCGGTGTGTTGAACATTTTAAATTTAAATGTTGGATGGAATACAACATCAATAAAATAATATATTAAAGATTGGAAGTCAAAATATAAGGAATCTAAAACTCTTGCATTCTATATTTTCTAGGGCATATGGAGGAGTAGAAATGCATATATTTTTGAAAATATTCCATTGGACATCAGCAAAAATTGCATAAAAATATGTGCATATTTTTATGAGATTAGACCTACAACATGCAAGAGAACATTGAGATGCATTCAACGAGTGAAGATCTAGAGCAGATATCCTATGGGTTTTTTTTACGGAGCTACAAATCAAAGCATATATGTGGTTGTGGGGCATACATTGTTATAAATCCATGTCATTTTTATCATTTCTGTTAGAACAATGGTTCAAGTACAAACACTAGGGTTGACATCATTACTCTTTGGGGATTTTTATATTGTGCAAAATGATTATCCATTGAGACATTGGATGTCTTCAGGGATTCAAAAGTTGTTATAGACTGGGCAAATGAAAATTCTTCTTTCAATCCTCCAATGCAGATTACTTGGATGAACATAATTAAGGTGTTGATTGGACATTTCAGTGGGGTGATTTTTTCTCATATATACAGGGAACATAATAGTAATATTAATGCTCTCTCAAAGATGAGTCATAGATATCAACTAGGGGACATCAACTTCTCCACATATAATAATGACAAACTTCAAAAGATTGGAAAAATCTTCTTTACTTCACTTCTACTTAATTGATGTTGATCTACAAAATTCCATGTTTAATTAAAATCGTATAGTTTTAATATTATGCAATTATTATCATATGTTTTCCTTTTGTAAGACTTATAAAAACATATTTTAAATTTAAAATGTGTTTTTTTATTACACTCAAAACATTAAACATAGTGAATTTATAAGTATTATCTTATATAAACCGTGTTTATTAATACAAAACTATATTAAAAAATTACAAAAAAAAATACTTTAATTAATAAATAAATTTATATCCTATTTAATAAAATTATAATATAAAATTTAATATTTAAATATATTTAAATTTTAAATTTTACAAATAATTATTTGTAGGAAGAAACCACCTTTCATACAACATCATCAAATTACTAATATTTATTGATTATACAAAACTTCATCATAAACAACCATAATAGAAGTATTGATTCATTTTGTAAATAGGGCCATTGATGAGGTGGCATCAACTCATTAATAGAAAGTACATGAGCCCGCATTAAAAAAAAATGTATATGGAGTGAAAGAAGATCTTTTCTCAAACCAAGTTATCAATTCCGTTTTTATCTGCGACTCTTATTCCAAATAGGCCTGGAATTTGAAATAAGTAATGTCTTAAAACATATTTGTAAGCCTCTTCTTGATGAGTTAGAATGAGAGAATGACACACATCAATTTTCAATGTCTTTTAATATTTAATTTACTTAGCATTGATTTTATACCATGGAAATTAAAAATACATCTACATCTCAATTTGCCGCTAAAATATTGAGTAACCTCTAGCAAAGTGAAAACAATATATTAAACTAACTTTAATTTAAAAAAGAATTTGGTTAACAACATGAGCCCAAATTGTTTTGGTCAATATGGTCAACATTAAGAGATAACATGTTGTGCAGCTTCATTGTCCCCTGGGACTGGGGTGAGTTTCATTTGCATTGTAGTTGGTATTTGATTTTTCAACTTGTGTTAATGGAATCGTGGTAATGGAGTCGGTTGGCCTAAAGCCAACTTTGTATTATGAAATGCATAGAAAGCAGAGTTGTGGCAACAAGGAAAAAAAATAACCATTTCATACTATTATGCAATTGGTTTAAGCTTAGAGGTAGCTTCCTTTTGAGGTCTTGGTTCCTAAACATTCAATCTTGATGTAAAAGGTTGATTTTATTTTAACAGAACACTGCTAATACCATGTTTTTGTTCTCATTTCTAATGTGTTTCATGGTTATCTTGACTTTGTAATTTGATTTATTTTAAGAGCCAACAAGCTGGTTAGGAGTGCCCCCCAACTCAACTTTTTGTCCTCTCTCATCACCACTCCTATACTATATTTTTATTAGATTAGTTTGTTAACATGCTAAGGTGTGTGTGATTCTCTTTTAAGGTGTGTTGACTCATAAGATTTACTTTCGAACTTAAACAAATCTATGTGGGTGATCTATACTTTTCCATTGAATTTAAAGACTATTATTCCAAGTTACAATATATTTGAGACCATTTGGAGAAACTCTAATATAAATCTGTCATCATCTGATTTATTCCTACACTAATACAAAATAGAGTTTGTAACTTTTTTTTATCCAAGAACTTGCATATTATTGTTGATGTTTAAATCCATATATTCTAAAAGATTTAATTTCTTAGAACAATTATCTATATACATGATACGCACTGAACATTGATGTAGGATTATTGTTGGAATATGATGAATACTTATTATGATTACACCTATCTCTGCTTCGGTTTCTTTTTCACTTGTAATTTTATTCACCATATACCACCAATGTTAGAAACTCACTGTAAAATGCTATTCAAAACATTATTAACACTTATTAATAGAAAGTACATCAGCCAACCCGCATTAAAGGAATATCTTTTCTCAAACCAAGTTATCAATGATTTTTATTCCAAATAGGCCTGGAATTTGATGTGTTGTAGAACGTATTTGCTACGAATACATTAAACTGAGAGTCAAGCATTACTCTATTAAATTTTGAGTGCATGCAGTATCCGTATAAATTAGAGTCGGCATATATAATTTAAATTGTATACTTTTGCAAATATGTCGAGGTGACGTGTCATCTAGGTGTTGGAAAGGTAACAAGAGTGTGATCATTTTTAAATGAGTTTGCTGGTGTGTAGATAAAGGAGCAATAAAGTTAAAGCAATAATTTTT
>APFE031443554.1:0-13763 GCA_000404065.3 Pinus taeda
GGGCACATGCAAGGAATAAAAATTAGATCAACATAAGATATCATCCTATTCATTTTTTCCTTCATCAGATAAGATGTTCTGTTTGTGACAATATTGGCCATAAGGCCAAAGATTGCAAGCTTCTCATGTGTTTTAGGAGATCCATCTAGAGAAATCAGAATATGCAAGGCCAACCAGATAAGAAGAAGAAGGATCAGCAAATGAAAGTTTGGAGGAGAAAAGAGTAGCAAGGGTCTCGCACAAAAAATTTAGGCATGTGTGGTCTCAAGGGGAGAATATGGTTGCATTGTGAGTTGCATGAAAATTCTTAATTGTGCAGCCATATGGGAAAGTGTATGAGAAGAAATATATGCATATTGTTGGAGATGCATGTGTCCAGCGGGAGTCCCTGAGGTTTGAAGTGTTATTTCCAATTTTTTTTCTCTATTTTAATTCTACTTTGTTTTTAGTTGGAGAATCCATGTGCATATATTGATAGTTTTGATGAAGTTATATGTTTTGGTTCATGTTTATGCTAATGTTGATATGGTAGCCATATATTTATTCTCATGCACATGGCCAAGGTGTTGCTTGTCCATGCACTAGAACATGTTTTGGTTAGTGCTCCTATTTGTTGTTGTTATACATGGATATCATATTGTTGCTCATGGAGGGATAATATCTTGATGCATATGCCATATATTATATTATCATTGTTGCTTCCATATGGAGCATATTCATTTCTCATTATTTCCATGTACTCATGATATTTCATGTCTTGGGCATGTATTGATGAGATCACCATTGTGTGAAAATGTAAAAGACATGTACTATCGTTGTTCAATCTTTTGGGCACATTGCTCATGGAGAGACCCATGGTGTCTGGCATGCATTGTCATCAACTATGTGTAGAAATTCTCATTGTAGATTAATCTGATTATGCAATGTACTAAAGCAAAATACTTAATCTACTTCTACAATCAAAGTTGCGAAAGCTTAATCGATTTGAGCAAGATCAAATAGAACACATATAACAGAGAAGAAGAATCAATCACGCATGAAACACAGAAGAATACTTTGGGGAAAGCTTCGGCTAAAAACTCTGCTACCTGTATTATCATACAAGTGGAAATATCTCAATATTACACAAAGCTTTATCTCTCAAGCTATACAGCTCCTAGTACAATCCCTCACTGCTGCTCATAGATAGAATAGACAACACATATGCCTTCTCCTTTGTTCTCCAAGCCTCCTATTTCCTTGTGCTGTTCCTTTGGGATGATTCACCTTCAACCAAGTGGAACACTTCTCTTACACACTGTAAAACTGTGTAATCCTCAAGGAATGATTTCCTTTTGCATATAAGAGATTTTCTCATAGGAAAATTCTAGCAACTGATAGTACATTGTCCCTACCTTTAATCTCATCTGGGTCTTTGTTTGAACTGACATGCATGAGTTATTTATGAGAGAATATTCAGTTATCTGGAGTACACTAGTTGCATGCATGCATGCATTAACTGACTGAACTAACAATTAGTTCCTCAAATTGTTTGGAACCAATCTAACTGGACTTAACTCAGTTAACTGAGCTAACTAATTACAACTCAAATAAAACTCATCCTTATCTCCTTAATTAAGGTATAACTTCCTCAATCAAAGGGATAACTGTTGCATGACTTCACAAAGACTTCATGTTTGAATTTCTCTGACTAATCAACTCAAGATGAATTAATTAATTATTTTTCAAATAGCTGGTGAGACTAAATTTGAATTTTAATTCTCAATTTTAATTCAAGGACAAATTAAAATTGGAATATATCCTGAAATGCTATCTATAACAATGTTATTTTTAACATGTATTATCGCTATTTTCAACATTCCATCTCAACAAGAAACAAATTATCTGCCACCCTGATCCTATCTCTATGGAACTTGAATTTACACTTTGACAATGCCTTCGTCAAAATGTTAGCATCTTGCTCCTCGATTGAAATATACTGCAACAACATGATCCTCCTTGCCACACAGTCTTTGAGATGATGCTACCGAATGTTAATATGCTTGGACCTGTCATGAAATACTAGATTTTCAGAGAGTTTGATACAACTCTGATTATCACAATAGATCATAGTTGGATCCATCCTCTGATCAAACAAACCAACTAGAATTTTCTGGTAGAAATGGCCTCACATGTTGCCTGACTTGCAGCCATGTATTCAGCCTTTGCTGAGCTAAGTGCAACTAACCTTTGTTTCCTACTATACCAAGAAACTACAGTTGAACCAAGGTTACAAATTCCTCCTAATGTGCTCTTCTGATCTGATGGACTCCCTGCCCAATCTGCATCTGTGAAGCCTTGTAACTTCACTCCCTCTAATTGTCTGTACCATAATCCAAACTGAGATGTGCCTCTAAGGTATCTCAAAACATGCTTCGCTGCCTTCCAAATCAGCTCGGTAGGCTGAACCATAGCTTGACTTAGCTGGTTCACTGCATAGCACATATCTAGTCATGTGCTCACTAAATACATTAGTGAACCCACAAGCTTCCTGTACATAGTAGCTTCTACTACTTCTCCTGAAGTAGCATCCTCCTTCCTCTAGTTACCTGCTATAGGACTCTGCATGGGCTTGCACTTCTCCATGTGGAATCTCTTGAGTATCTCATTGGCATACTTGCCTTGAGACACAAACACTTCCCCATCTTTTTGCGACACTTCCATGTCTAGAAAGTAGTGCATGAGACCCATGTCTTTAATCTCGAACTCTCTTGCAAGGTCTTCCTTGCAAGACATGATCAAGTGATCATCACCTGTCAATATCAGATCATTGACATAAAGAACAATGATCAACTACTTATCTTCCACCATAATGTGGTACAAGTTCGCATCCGCTTCACTCTTTGTGAAGCCCAAATCGGTGAAGTAGTTGTTGATCTTGGTGTACCAAGCACGAGGTGCTTGCTTCAGCTCGTACAAAGCTCTCTTGAGTCGGCACACATGCGACTCACAATCAAAGGTCTCAAAACCTTCCAGTTGCTCTATGTACACCTCTTCCTCAATCTTGCCATTGAGGAATGTAGTCTTCACATCCATCTGATGGATCTTCCAAGCCATCTGTGCTGATAGTGCCAACATCGATCTAACAGATGTGTACCTTGCTACAGGAGAAAAAGTCTCATTATAGTTTATCCCCTCGACTTGTGAGAAACCACGGGTAACAAATATTGCCTTATGTTTTTGCACACTACCATCAGTAGCTTGCTTTACCTTATAAAGCCAATGGGAACTCACAACTAACCTCCAGTCTTGTAACCACATCCCAAACATTGTTCCGAACTATCGAGTCATACTCCTCCACCATAGCATCAACCCAAATTAGTTGCTGCACTGATTCCTCAAAGGAAGATGGCTCGATCTCAACACATTTGCCAACAAGGGCCATGTATCTAGTGGACCTATCAGGTGACCTCCTCTGTCTGTGTTGAGAAGATGGCTCTCCCACATTCTCTCTCACATTCGACAACAATCTGCCAGCTTCTCTCATGCGCTTATGCCCATCTCTTAAAGACTCTGCTTGAGTAGATGTCTCCACTCCTGGAACCTCTGCATGTGGCTACTCCGCATCAGTATGAGGCTCCTCCTCCTTAGGTACCAAAAGATCCTCCACAACCTGTAGTTGGAGCTCCCTCTCAAGGGAAACTCGCATGGCCTTCTACTCATCAAACTTAAGATCTCTGCGAACCACTGTCTTCAGATTCGCAGGCAAATATACTCGATAGTTGTCTGATGTATCAGTGTACCTCACAAGTATCCCAAAATATGTTTTCAGCTCAAGTTTCTTCTGGGCATCCTTGGTCACATGGCAATATACCGATGAGCCGAAGATCCTGAAGTGACCCACATCTAGTCTCTTCCTGGAGAAAGCTTCCCCTGGTGTCTTCATCCCAAGAATGCAATGTGAGCTTCTATTCTGCAAATAGGCTGATGTGATGTATTCCTCAGCCCACAAATGAAGTGGTAGGCCTTGGTCATGCAACATCGCCCAAGCTACCCCCACAATCATTTTGTTCTTCCTCTCGGCCACCCCATTATATTGTGGGTTATGAGGTGCTGTCAATTCCCATTTAATTCCTTCCACTGCATAGAAGTCCTTAAACTCTTGAGATACATACTCTCCACCATTTTCGCTTCTCAAGGCCTTGATCTTCTTCTCTGATTATTTCTCAACCAAAGCTTTGAACTCACAAAACTTTGAGAAGGTTTGATCCTTCTTCTGCATGAAATAGATCTAGCATTTACGAGAAAAATCATAAATGAAAATCACATAATAACTTTGTTTAGTGGTGGAGGCTATCGAGAATGGTCCACACACATCTATATGAACTCGTTCGAATATTGCTTCAGCTTGACTATCTCGATCATGAAAGGAATATTTTGCATAGTTACCCAAGGTACAACCTTTGCATGTGTCCACTTGATCAAGTTTACCTTTGGGAAGTCCGATAGAGATTTTCTGCATTATCTTCAAGGCCCCATGATGTAAGTGGCCCAACCATCTATGCCATAACTGGCCAATGTCTTGGCTTTTCACCAATTCTGCTTTGGAACTCAATGCAATAGATCTCTAACAACGCAACCGATACCAAGTTCTTCTTCAGTCCAGGCACATACTTTACATCAATCAAGGTAAGAGGAGCTCCATGCTTCCTCTAAAAAATAAACATACCTTCACCTGAAACACCATACTTTCCATCATCGCCCATCTCTATGCACATCTTGAGGTCTTTCTCCTCTAAGGTACTGAATAAACTCTTATCGCTGGTCCTGTGGAATGAAGCTCCACTATCCAAGAACCAAACACAACCCACCATCGATGAGACCATGCATGCGATGAGGGTAAAATAAATTCGAACTAAGAGGCTAGTGCCTCACCTTCTGAGCCTTTCGAGGATACCTTCTTGGATTTCTTTAATGGAAAATTAGTTGCATAGTGGCCCACCTCATGAAAATTAAGTCATCTCACTTTAGATTTGTTAATCCTCTTTCCACCATGGGAAGAGCTCAATTTGGAATGGGAAGCCTTCCATTTCCTTTTCCTCGCCTCACTGGCTAAGGCTATATTTTCTTCATCATCATGCTTAGATGATGAACCATCTCTGGTGCTCCTCCTGATCTCATCCTGCATCAGATCCGACCACAGTCGTTCCCAATCTGGAAATTTCTCTCTTCCATTCACTGAGTCCTGGTAGCTATGCCAACTCTTAGGAAGACTGAGGAGAGCAAGACTCACCATATCATCATCTACTGTCGTTATTCCTACACTTCCAAGCTCATCTCTGTAGGTGGTGAGCTTGTTTAGATATGTAGAAATCGTGACGCCCTTTTCACACTTGATTTTATGAAGCTTGTCCTTCAGCGTCAGTTTCCTCTAGTCGCTATTGTTCTGATATAGGTCCTTTAATGTCACAAAGTCTCCTTCCCATGGAGACTTGAGACAATATGGCCTCGAACTCCCTCTTGAAGAATCCTCCTCGCTTTCACCACACACTTCTTCCATTCTGCCAATTCTTGGGCATTAGCTGCTACTGGCTTGGTGATTTCTTGTTCAATGAAATCCTTCAAACCATTGTCTTCTAATACTGCTTCCATGCGATCCTTCCATGCTATGTAATTCGAGCTACCATCCAGGGCATACTCGAGTCTCAAGCCATTGAACGCCATTGGTGAACTTTGAGATTTGATAAGAAATCTATTTTGTACCTACAATCAAGAACTTCAAACTTCAAACTTTTCCCTTCTCAGTATGCTTTTCACAGCTCTGATCACCTTTGCTCTGATACCATGTAGAAGTTCTCACTGGAGATTAATTTGATTATGTAATGTACTAAAATAAAATACTTAATCTACTTCTATAATCAAACTTGTGGAAGCTTAATCGATTTGAGAAAGATCAAATAGAACACATATAATAGAGAAGAAGAATCAATCAAACATGAAACACAGAAGAATACTCTAGGGAAAGCCTCAGCTAAAAATCCCGCTATTTGTATTATCATATAAGTGGAAATATCTTAGTATTACACAAAGCTTTAGCTCTTAAGCTATCCAACTCTCGGTACAATCCCTCACTACTGCTCATAGACAGAATAGACAACTCATATGCCTTCTCCTCTATCCTCCAAGCCTCTATTTCCTTGCACTATTCCTCTGGGATGATTAACCTTCAACCAAGTGGAACACTTCTCTTACACACTATAAAACTGTGCAATCCTCAACTATCACTGCCTTTAATCTCAACTGGGTTTTTTTCTGAACTAACATGCATGAGTTATTTATGAGAGAATATTCAGTTATCTCGAACTAGTTGCATGCATGCATGAATTAACTGACTGAGCTCACAATTAGTTCCTCAAACGATTTGGAACTAATCTAATTGGACTTAACTCAGTTAACTGAGCTAACTAATTACAACTCAAATACAACTCATCCTTATCGCCTTAATTAAGGGATAACTTCCACAATCAAAGGGATAACTGTTGCATGACTTCACAAAGACTTCATGTTTGAATTTCTCCAACTAATTGACTCAAGATGAATTAATTAATTATTTTTCAAACAGTTGGTGAGACTAAATTTGAATTTTAATTCTCAATTTTAATTCAAGGACAAATTAAAATTGGAGTATATCCTGAAATGCTATCTATAGAAATGTTATTTTTTGCCTTTCTATTTTTAGCATCTCTTGTTGCTATTTTCAACACTATCTATGGTTCAATGGGAGTCAAAGTTATGTTTCATTTTTTATATCTTTGATGTAGCTCCACATTTTGGGTGCATGATGTATACTTGGGTCCATAGAGTCATGGTTGGTGACAGAAGAGTTTATAGATGATTCATATGTCAATCATGTATATTTGTCACAACTGTGTATTTGTTCCATGAAGCATTATATTGTATTGTATATCATGTCCAAAGTTAGTTGGAGTCATGGTCCATGCACAGTGGTATCTTGCAATTGGCAAGGAGGTTTATTGCACTATGAAGATGTGTTTCTTTAGCAGGCAGAGCATATGATTTCAACCCCATTACATTCTTAGGGAGAGCATGTTCAATTTTTAGAGTTTGCATGACATTGGCTAGTGGTGTTGGCAGTCAATTTCCTTTTTCTACATGCTTATCTTGCAAGAGATATTTCTATGGGTTGCGTCAATATAGCGTTAAGCATGGTAAGGGAGGTCCTTCTCTCATCCGACACATTATTGGCATTGTTCTTTACTGTCAGTAAGGCCCTTTGCCATTGATTTCAAAGGGGGAGAGAATTTTGATTGATAGTTGTAGCTTCAGTTTATGGAGATCAACCTCACTTGTTGGATGGAGATTGACATCAATGCTAAAAGGGGAGTTTGTTGGCATTGATCTCAACATGGTCATGATTCTGCTTGACATGTGCATGTGTGTTTGGCTTGGTGGTCCTAGTGTTTGACATTGATGTCAACATACTTGTGGAATGACTTATTGGAGATGATGTTGTTTAGTGGAGATGATTTGGAGGCTAAGTAGAGATGGACATGTAGTGTTGGAGATGTTGCTACTGCAGGTGGTTGGAGTGTTGCTCTAGGTGTTGAATGTCTCTACATGTCTTGGAGACATTGGATATATTAATACATGTGTTGAGTTGTCGTTGCTTGTGTTGGAGATGCCTCTATCAAAGTTGGAGGAAGTTGTATGACATGTTGTTGTTACTACAGGAGCTTGGAGATGTTGCTATAGGTATTGGAGATGTTTAGAGAGGTTGCGGTTGCTGCTTGAGACGAAGGAGGCATTGGTCTTGGTACTAAGGTTGGAAAAACAGGTATTGCATGTCATTGACTTATTCTTAGCTTATTCATCAGTTGCAGACTTGAAACAAAGTTTTGGAGGAGTGATCAAATGTTGAAGAAGGTGTTCCATCAGTTAATAGAGGTTTTGGACTTAAGATCCTTTGGTTTTCTTCATCCTTAGCCCCAGTTGCATGGAGCCAAGCTAGTGGGAGCGACTAAAACACTCCAGCCACATGAAGATAGGCCTAAAGGAGTGACTATGATGTTCCAGTCGCATGGTGACAATAGTGTGCATGTGACCCAACATTTTCACGAGTTTTTCTCCTTATTTCTTGCATTGCTCAACTAATTTTTATGTTGTGGCGACATTATTGTTTGAAATTTTCCAGTTTATGGTCAAAAAAGTTCGTGGGACCTCCATAATTTGTTTAAAGTTGAAAATATAAAAAAAGAAAGTGGAGTTAGTGGTTGATAGAGTCAATGAGCTGAATCGAAATCAAATCAAGCATATGACCAGAGTTGTGAAGCCCAATCATTCTGTGTAATTATTGAGCTAAGCACTTGAGTTCATTTACATATTGGAGGAAGCTCAATGATAGTATGGTTGATTCTTTGGTGTTTTGAGTGAGTGTGGAGGATTGTGTGCTAGTTGCATGTGTAGTCTAGTGCAGAATTTATGAAGCAGTTTACAGTTGTAGTAGTAGTGAGTTGAATTATGTTTCAGCCATCATATTGGTGTAGTGTGTGAGAAGATGAAGTGTGGATTGGAGTAGTGGTTGATGAGATTATGTGGCAGCTAGCGGAGATTTTGGAGATTGTGGACCTTCTATTATTTTGTTCTTTAGTTTTTTAATTGAGCTTTTGATTCAAAATGATGGTGTTGTTGTAATGTTCACGTTGAACAGATTGGGGGTCCAATCTGAAAATATATTAAATGAGGCTCACATGGAGGAAGTGAAGGCACAAAAGCTTCAAAGTATACAATGATTTGGTGGATTTGGTGGAAGGAAGATCTTTATCCATCCAATAGGAGTTGGATAGTCCAATGACAGTTGGGCAAGGATCATTGATGGTGGTGAACTTCAATGGATGGTAGTCCGTAGATCCGTGAGAAAAACAATTTCATGTATGATATGTGTGAGTATACTATGAAAGAGGTCGAGTCTTCCGTCTCATAGGAGTGAGATGATCCATGTAAAATTTTTTCAACAAATTAATATAAGAATTGAGCAGCACAGTGATAGCAGGGTGGTTTTTCTTGCCCGGGGAAGGGTTTTCCACAAGATATACTTGTGTACATTTTGTTGATTGATATTATGGATGCAAGTTTATTTTGATGTTGTGATCTATGGTTGCGTTTGAATTTATTCATGGATTACAAGATTAATATTTGGAAAATAATATTATATATACTCTCACTACTAATTCACTCTCCACCCCATCCGAGTAGTGATCTAGTTTCCAACAATAATCCATATTTAATTAATATAATAATAAAAAAGTTATAATTTAGTTAATTTTTATGATTTTTTTTTAAATCTTGACAATAAGTGATGTGACCTTGAATTGATGTCTATCAACATTTACCATCCATTTAATTTATACAACAACTTTAATATAACTAACATAATTTAATTATAAATAGAATTTACAAATAACCATCACAAATTGAACTCATTACCACTGTTCAACTAAAAACATTCTACCATTTCAAATAATTAACTCATAAACTAATAAAAATAAAATTTCAACTTTTTTGATATTTTGAACTATAAACTTATTATTTTATATTTAAAGAGAATGAACTTTCAATTAAATTTTTTTTTTAGTTTTATTTTCAAATTAAATTAAAAGAAAAGTTTCAACTTAAAATTAATATCACATATTAGTTATCAACTTAAAAAAAACAACAAACCATTCTCTCCCTATTTATAAAAAAAATCCTTTTGAAAGGAAAAATTAATATTCTTACAAGTATAACATAAATTTAATATAGGTTGCGTGGCCTAATGGTTAAGAGCGTGTGTTTCGTCTTAAGAGGTTATATATTCAAAATCCACGAGATAGAGTATATATGCTTTCATAAAATTAGCATTCGAATCACTACATGGTCTCATACACCAATATGGTGTCTAGACCCTCACATTAAAATTGGATAATAATATAATAAATGTGATGTCTAAACCATGACTTTAAAATTAAATAATAATAATAAATATATGTATATAATAATATAATAATAATAATAAATAATTTAATTTTACGAAAAAAGTCAACACCACCCACCATTTATCAACACCGCCCACCATTTAAAATCTCCTAGATGTGGGAAATTTTTTAACATGCATACATAAATCTAGACGAGACGTTCCAGATACCATAAGACAGACAGAGACTAAATGGGTTCTAGAGTATTCGATTGGAGAGGAGTTCGATGATTTTGCCGGATAGAATCAGCTAGCAAATTAATTGGGATGGATATTTCCATATTGCTTTGTTTAGTGGCAGATACCAAACGCAGCGGCGGTTTTTTTTTGCTAATCCCACGCCGTTGCTACGGCCTTCGGAGGTGACGATTTGGCTTTCTAAAATCCTTTCGTGGCAGTCTGCGAAAAGAAGTAGCGATTTTCTTGAACGGAAAACGACTTGCCTGGTCTTATCGACATCCGATAAAGTCGCTGCAAAAATCTGAATGTGCAAGTCACGCCTCAATATAAATATCAACTCGTCACAAGAAGAAGCGCCTAGCGTCAATCCGTCACAATAATAACAAGAAGAAGCGCGTAGCTTCGATCCGAGGGTAACCTCCGGAGAGTCAAGTAGGATGAAGGAAGATGGAAGGTAGGATGGAGGGCAATGTTACTCAATGGGATTGTGGGAGCACTCTGTATGATTCATATGAGCTCGTTTCCTTATGGAATATACTGGAAAGGGTAATGACTGCGTCTAATTCACCACCTGCAGTGCTGACAGTGACAGGTCAGGAAATCCCACGTAAACCCACCTCTTCGTCTGAGTTTGTTTTCGAAAATGTACATGCAAAGTGCCAATGCTGGGCAGTCCACAAACATCCGTTCAGCCGCTTTTTTCGAATGGCATTTCGCTTTTTGCGTTTTCCTGTGCCGCGGACAAGAATTGCGAAATGCCGGACTCGGGTAATTGTTTAAATTGGATCAGGATCCATAACCAACTCCGATTTCTGGAGTTTTGGTCTTTGGAACAGATTTACGGAAAAATCCCACCTGTGTTCATCGTTATTTAGATAATTTACATCCTGCATTTCAAGAAGCCTTCCACGAAGGCAGACGGCGTATGAACGACGAAGTAGAATATATCTAAATTATGTCTTTTTGTTTATTTTGTTTGTTATTTACCTGCTGTGCTGTGAACGTTGGCCCATCCAACTCCCTATATGCCGTTACTACATTTTTTTTTTTCTATTTTAAATACGTTAAACTACGTTAGCCTCAACGTAACAAAGAATACAAAATACCGACCGTCTTAAAACATAATATTTCGGATAAAAGTTTAAATCGGCATACATCAACTCATATTTGGTTGGGTGGTGAGGTGATTGCCTAGTTTTTAATGGAGTTGTTTTTAGTGTAATTTTTTTTTAGATTTTTTAGTGTTTGAATTTGATGGAAAAATTTGAAGTGAAATTTAGATTTGTGTTATTTAAACTAGTTTTTTTACTATATATGGATTCAGCACCCTGGAAAACCCCTGGGGCACTTCTATTGCTCAAAATTACCTATCAAATTTGTGATTTCAATAAATTTCTGCCAAATTTTAGAGAAACTTGACGAGAAAAACTCACAGTGAAAACTTCCAATAAATCACACTAAAAACTAGAAATTTGACTAAAAAAACAACTTCAACATGTATTTTTTTCGATAGCAAATTTTATAAATATAAAAAGTTAAGAAATCAATTTCATATTTCTTTTTCATTTTTATCAGAAATATTAATGAAATCTGCCATCTAAGTTCATTTATTTTTAATATATAAATTTTAAATAAAATATTTTACAAAATTTTTGAATTTAGGTTTATGTTATGCATAACTTTTATGTTAGATTTTTTTTGGTGAAAATTATATAAAATAAAAAAGTTGTCTAAGGATTTCCAATCATTAAATATACTTCATTTTCAAGATAAAAAAAATAAAATATTTAGGTATCTCTGGTTCATTTCATTTATCATCATTCAAAAAATTTCTTGATAATCCATTTCTTTTGGGATTTGAAATATTGACACATATAGTTATTAATGTAGATACTCCTAAACTTAACTCAAAAGTAAAATATTTTTATATTAATTTATGATCAGTGAAATATTCCATTTTTGTAATACTCTTTATATCGGGGTCTATTAAATATTTCAATATGTACTCTTTCTTACTCTCGTAAAATAATTATGAAAACATTATACTAAATATATATTAAACTTGAACTTGAATTTCAAAGGACAATATTTTGTAGTGTAAAATTCTTATCATTGATATATTAATTTATGCCTAATAATTAATAGAAAAATTACACTTTAACAAAAATATAATTTTCTTTATAATGATAAATTTGGATATAATGATTTATATATTTTTCAATTGTGACTTGTTATCCACCATCTTGGCACAATTTTACGATATAATGATTTATATATTTTTAAATTGTCAATTGTTATTAGGCCACATCATCTAGTCAATTTTAGCTATAAAATATTTAGGTATTTTTATATTAGCCAATTTTAACTCTAAATTATTTAGGTATTTTTATATGGTCAACTATAAAATAAAGTGGACAAATTTATTTTATTAGTAGTTAGTTAAATAGCTATTTTTCTAATTTCATTAATAATTTGTAAATATAAATAAATTTTAATTACATTCTTATTATAAATTAAATAAATAAATATTTCCTTCTCCTATTTTTTACACCCATTCATTAAAAAATTGTCAAATTTTATTATAATTAAATCAATAACGAAATTATTATTAACAAAAAATTTAAAATACAAATTTATTATAAAAATTAAATTTATTTTTTCAATTAAATATATTTTTATTATTTTTTAAATTAAACATTATCCACTACTCATCTATATCCAAAATCCCACTTATAGCAAAAATTATTATCAATCCATGTTCAACATAGAATTGAATATGTCACGTATGAAATGCTCATCAATATCTGAAATCCCTCTTATACCAAAAATTAATTATATCCATGTTAAAAATAGAATTGAATATGTAAGTAAGGAAAAGAGAGAAATTAGTTTCTTTGTGTTAATAATATTTTAAATTAAAAATGTGTTGGTTTATTTAATTTATTTAAAGTAATTTTGATGATAAATTTGAAATTAAATATATAAGATAATACTGTGATTAATTTTAATAATATTTTAATATATGTTTTAAAATTAAATTATTTTAAAATTAAAAATAAAAAAAAAATATTAACACTAAAATATTTAATAACTACAAATAAAATAAAATATATTTTAATTATAATATAAAATTAATATAAACAATATATTAATAAAATTTTTATTAAATAATCTAATTATTAGAATATATATAATCGAAACTAATACAAACAACACTTTAAGGAAAATTATATTTATCAATTTACCAATAAAACATTACCAAAAACTAATACAAACAATATTTTAAGGAAAATTATATTTGCCAATTTAATAATAAAACATTACCAAAAACTAATACAAACAATACTTTAAGGAAAATTATATTGGTCAATTTACCAATAAAACATTACCACAAATAACAGTTGAAAATTATATTTGTCAATTTACCAATAAAACATTACCATGGAATGTTAAGTTAATCAATTGTAAATTCATATTTTTTAAATATTATTAAGATTATTAAATAATATAAATTAAATGATTAATAAAAAATAAAAAATAAAAAATTATAATAAACATTTAAGTTAGCTATTAA